>JAPYZI010003548.1:0-17341 GCA_030523105.1 Ophioninae sp. A BG-2022a | reverse complement strand
GTTTAAAAACGAAAAAAAAAAATTTTCGACTTCCCCCGGCCACTTTCCCAGAATCTTGAAAATCACGAAATTTCAAAAGGTCGTAGGATGAGCTTCTCTTGTGGAATGGAGATACATTTGGTGGGTTTGGAAAAGGATTTTGCCTGACTTAGATAATGGCGTTGGATTGGTATCGATATCTCTTATAGTTTTCCCGGAAAGTCCACTCGAAAAATCGCTAAAAAAAATGCAAAGGGGTATGTATGGAAAAATTTACAAAAATCGATGGTCCAACTTTGAAATTCTGCCAAAAATCGAAAAACCATTGGATTTTAATGATCAAAAAAGCAATTTGAAGAGAAAATCATAACGAAAAGATTGAGCACAGAGTGGAGTGCCAAATCCTTAAGGGAAAAAAGTTATCGACGATTTAGTAAAAAAACGTATTTTGCCCAAAAATCGAAAAAAATTTTTGATTTTTAATATTTTTTTAATAGGTTCTTTACGATTTAACTTGATCCCCTGAACACGAATCTACCATTACTTTCCCCAAAAACCCAAAATTTCTATGAAAAAATCGTAAAAAACACCTTAGAACACGTTTTTCTTTGCTTCGTTCCATGCTTTCGACAATTGTATCTGACCATTTTGTCATTACTTTGTATACACTATGCTGATTATGTCGTAATCACATCCTTGAGACATAAAGGTTGGAATAATAAAATGATACCACTCACATAAATCGTTTATGCAATTATAATCAAATGAATAAAGTATAAGTAAAAAATATTTATTTTCAAAAAATAAAGTTGATGAAACTCAGAAAAATGATATTCACGATGTTTCATCATGAATGATACATTACGGTTGATAATTCGTGAATAATTAAAACGATTAAGCTATAGTGTTCCAACCTGACGAAAGAGGCTTTGATTTTTTATTTTTTGATATCCACGACGGTATTCGAAAAACTTGAAGCATAAGACTGGAAAACTTTTGGCAACCGTTAGCAGTGTCACTGATTTATTTCAAACCCTGAATGCCTGTTCGGTTTTTATTTATTCGTGAAAAGGCACCGTCGACAAGCCGCGTGGTGACGCAAAGGTAAAAATCAAGAGAAATGCTGGAGCGTGTATTCTGGTTCCCGGAAGTAAAAATAAAAAAAAAAAAAAACAGAGCAATTCCTGTTTGGAAACGGAAGTCCAATTGGAGGAGAGACAAAGCTGAAGCTTTAGGAGTTGGTGAAAATGGAGGAGAAAAAAAAATGTGAAAAAAGGAAAAATGGGAGGCAAACAACGTACCCTAAAGCTAGAGCTGTGAATCGTACAGTTGGCGTCACAGAATCGTCATTAAAGCTTGAAAAGAAAAAAAAAAAAACAAAAAAAACTCTCTCTCGTTTATTCTCTTCTTGAAGGGGCCTAGCGGTTGATCGGGTTGATTAATATCCGGAGCTAAGCTAACAGGTGGGGTTTGAGCAAATTGGCAAGAAGAATCACTCGCAAACGGGAAGCAGAGAATCGACAGACAACTTAACCCCTCTCTAGGTATATATCGCATATGCGGTGAACGATGGAAGTTAGTTGACAAAGGAGCGCCAAACGGATGAGTAGTTGGGCGAGGCCAGTAGTTACAGTAAGTCGGATGAGAGCCTCTCCGATCAATTATATGCAAATAAGTGCCGCCGTCTCCTTCCCCAACGTTTCTACGTATATGTTTTGAGAAACCATATATACTCATTCCTCTTTGTCCGGGATGTGACTCCGGAGTGAGCTAAGAAGCCGTTCGTTTCGTTCTCTTGATTAGACTCGTCTAAAGTCAATCTCGATGCTAATGACGAATTGAGAACACCCGTATATCAATGATGTACCATCTCTTCGGAGGCATTGATCCCTTAACCTCTGTACCACCGAGCTGATTGTTACAAATAATCATACGCTCAATATTCGATATGAATAATGTAGGCTCAATTGAATGCCATAAAAAGTACATTTTTCATTAATATTTTAGTATTTTTTTAAACCCAGATTTTTCCAAATCTTTTGATTAAGCCCTAGCTATTATCAAGTACAAGTTTGCTATGGATTTAATCAATAGTTTTTTTTTTATCGTGACGACTTCATAGACGTTTTTCAAAAAAATTGATTCTGAGATAATCGTTTTCGAAGATTTAAGTATATGCGTGTAAATTCCTTACAAATATTCTTTAGATACTGTATTTCGAGAATACGAGATAAAAAAGATTTATCAATTTTTCCAACCATCGTAAGTGTATATAAACCCTTAAATGGGTTTTAGATTTAGTTTCAACCGAATCATGACATTTAGTAAACTCGCGATGACCTTTCTGCTTGAATATTTATTTTTTCGCTTAGCTGTTTTAATTATTAAGATTCAACAACAAATATAATTAAATATTCATTTGCGATTTAAAAAAAAAAACACATTATTTTATTCGTCATGAGTATTTTGGCTGTCAGTTTTCAGTTGGTAGGGCCATCTCTTCCAGATTTACTCCAGGTATAAATGAGGCCTTGAAAATGACTATTTGAAAGCATCGACCGCGGAAAGTTTCCGCGAAGGAGAATCTGCACTCGATTCGGATCGTAGGTGCTGATGTATATAATCTACAAGCGCATGGGAAGCATACCCAAAATGAGCTCAGGCGAGAGTACATCCACATGTCGGTTAGAAAAGCGCGGAGCAGCACGAATCGAGAATAAAGCTTGCCTTTCAATCTTATCAATAGAAACTCGTTCAGTTTGCCAAGGTGGAATGAAAAAAAAGAAAAAAACAACGTAAAAGAACGACGAAGAAGAGAAAATAAGAAAGGAAAATGGAGTAGGACGTATAAATCACGCCTCGGTAGGAAGCACGTGTCTGTTTAAACGATCGAACCTTATATACAACTGTTTTACAGTAAACTAAAGCGAATTCAATAAACATTAAATACAGAAATAAGTAATTAAGGGAATGACGAACATTACCACGTGACAAACGAAAGCGAGAGAGATAGTCGAAATATTTAAAACCGCGATTTATCAAGAACAAAACCTCATTATCAAAAATGGCAAGCAGGAGTCCCTCGGTGCCATCGTCTTGAATGCGTATTCAAAATTTCATACCGATTGGTTCAGCCGTTTGGGAGAATAGTCGTTTCAAAATTTCGAAGTGGACGGAGCCGTGTTCTCGGTTTCTCATCGTGATTTCTCAAAGAATAAACATTTTTATTCGAAATGGCGAGCAGGCGTAGGTGTAGTAAAAAGTAAACCATTATTTTCTATAACCAGGCAATCACAAAACTATCGCAAACTGTTGAGTTCAGATAATAATGGATTACTTTTTACTACACCCAATATTTGTACGAAATAAAATTTCGTGTTATTTATGAATTTGCGATACCACGGACGATTCAACGGATGTAACTTGATACACACGATACACCGCACAGAGGAGCAACGAAATTTGAAGCAATCGATATATAATTGCCGGATAGATCATAATTATGCCTTGTACGAGAAATGCCGAAATGCGGAGATTATGTCGCATATGTATGCAGCCATTCGAACGCAATACCGAATCGAGGACCGAATAATCGAATATCATTTCGAAGCGTTCAGCGGAGAAAGCCAGACGGATCACCATCAGAATTCGACCATCAATCATGCCGAATTTATGAGGGACGTCAATCCAAACTCTGGAGACAGAAATATTATTCAAATGAAATAATAATTTTAATATACCACTTTTTGAGACGGAGTGAAAAATATTGAAAAGTGTTTCTCAGATTTATGCAAATTTATAACCTCGCATAGATATTTTTAAACCAATACAGATCGCCCTTAATGTTTGTTATTGTGAATTGTTAATAACTATGAACATACTTAAAATATTTAAAAGGAAAATCGTGAGGAGTATGCCATTAATAACATAGGTCTGCAATGGTTTTCCTATTTCAGTTTTAGTGATTGATGCGGATTGATTTTGGGGTACTGATTACGGGATAAATATTCACAAAATTTTATCAAAAATTTGATCACGAGTTAATTTTAAAACGAGGTGTCGAATATTGTTCAATTTTTAAAGCCGTTAAGGCTTTGAAAATTTAACAATATTTTTACAATTTTAAAACGAGGTGTCGAATATTGTTCAATTTTTAAAGCCGTTAAGGCTTTGAAAATTTAACAATATTCGACACCTCGTTTTAAAATTAACTCGTGATCAAATTTTTGATAACATTTTTACAATCAATGATTTTTATAATCAAAATTTTTACAACGATAATTTTAACAATCAATTTAAATGTTGATTTTTATAATCAAAATGTTTACAATCAATGATTTTAACAATTTTTACAATCAAAATGTTTACAATCAATGATTTTAACAATTTTTACAATCAAAATGTTTACAATCAATGATTTTAACAATTTTTACAATCAAAATTTTTACTACAATAATTTTAACAATCATTGCTGGAACATTAAGCAGCGAAAACGTCAAATTCAAGATATTTTTTGAATGGAATTTGATTACAACCTAAACAGATGAATCTGTATGCAGGTCGTAACTGGAAAAGTTTATTGAAGTCCCATCGTTTCGGTACAAAGTTACTGCGTATGTATCGTAGTTTCAACTGAAATGAATTATTCCGATGTGGCCCAAGGGATGAGCTACCGAGACGTCGTATCATCGAGTCACTCGGCACGTTAACAAACTTGACGTGCATCCTCAACAGATTCTTATGTCATTCGTTAGTTTTGGAAGCTACTGTCTATTAATATTTCCTCATGTATTGTTTTCCGTCGTTGCGCAGCTTCATGAATAATGCATTCGTCAATTCAGGATACTTTAACGATGAATCTGAATGCCTCAATGATATTCACCAAGCTGTACAATCCCGATGGAAAAAAGTTTCGTATTAGGTAGAATGGGGTATGATGGCCCAGCTGGTATGTTGTCACATTCGTGATTAGTCGATTCTGGTATGACGTAAACAGCTAACTTCAGTCGTGTTTCGTTGACTACTTATGCCGGTACGTCCTTGCAAAGAGATGAACAATTTGATTATCAAACGATTGTTGCAGGTATGTTTTAAGATTTTGGACACGTTTGATCCAAATGTATTATCATTTGGAAGTAGCGTAGTTAAAAGAAAAAAAGTGTAGATATATATTCGATGTTTTGGATGGGTTGTTGATTGAACATGTCCTTCATTTGATCAATAACTTCATCTTGATTAATAACTGATGCAAAATTGATTTCGCATCACGTGCGCCATCTTATCGACTTTAATGTCTCATCTTATGCGACAGGTTGTCTAAAAGAGCTCATTTCTATTTTTTGTTTTGTTTTAAAATTTTTTATCAAAATGAATCCAAAAATGAAAGATGTGATTTTTATTTAACTTGCCTATTGTCACCGATAAGTCTGAGCTTTAAAATATATAAATTAGGTAACGAAACTTTGATTTTTGATTTTTTAATGACATTGAATACACCTGACATTGAATACACCAAAATAACGAGATCGCAAAAAAAGTGTTGGTTGGCTCGAAACATCGAAACGATGAGATTGAATTGGGCATTGCTACGTTGTACTCAACTGATGGGGTACAAGTTTCAAGTACTCCGAAACATTGGCTACATCGAGACAATTTAAACCCTGTTATATTTTCATAATATAGATAACAGATTTTTCATAAGCTACAGAACAAACTTTTTTCAACAGCTGATGAAAGTCAATGTAAAATCTAATCCAAAAAAAAAGGGTTTTTATAAACTACCAAAAAATCGTACGACACGGAACTTCTCCGAGGTTTCTTACGTCTCTCCCTACACTTGATATTATCGAGTACTTAAATGGATAAAAATAAAAATATTTCTGCTGTTAGAGCACGTGTTCAAAAAACTGGAACTTCCGAGGTTGCCGTTACTTTCAGTCATTTTTCAAAATGAAAAACGGTCCTCCAATGAGAAATGAATACTATAATCTAGGAATGCTCTTAACCATCGTAACATTGGTGCCATTAGCTTGCGAACTACTATCAACTCATCCGGTTGCTCGAAGGATGGTCGTACAGTTGGCGAAAGAGACTCCTGGATGGCTCCACGCAACGCGAAGACTACACATCACTGATCGCGTGCCAAAGTCTATGAACCCTACCATCAAAGACGAGACTGTTGAACCACGGTACAGTCACGATCCGTAGGCCCGCATACATAATGCATATAATATCAAGACTTCCCAAGTCGTTTCGCAGCGAGCTTTCAATCGCGCGTAAGCTACTCACCGGCGCAAACTCAACAGCGACGTTGACCTCGGGCATTACCTTACTAACCCGCGTTCTCCCTGGCATCTACATTCATGCCGATAAAATTGTCCCGCGCTTCAGCGCCTCCAGCTACTTTTGCGATCTTTCTCAATCTTCCCAAATCTTCGTGTCTTTACGTGCCCATGTACATATGCATCTTTTCGAATCAACTGGAACCAAGGGATAAAATTACGCTACTACGTTTTACGAACTAAAAACAAACGCAATTGAGAATAAAATTTTCCACTACTTTGCCCCGCATCTGTCGCATCATTTTTTTTTTGCGTTAAGAGCATGACGCCTCCGTCCACTTCGAAATTTAAAAACGACTATTCTCTCAAATGGCTGAACCAATTGATATGAAATTTATTGTGTGCATTCAAGACGATGGCAACAAAGGCCTCCTACTCGCCATTTTGGATTACAATGCTTCATCCCTGAGAAATCGCGACGAGAAACCGAGAACACGCCTTCGTTCACTTTGAAATTTTGAAACGACTATTCTCTCAAACGGCTTAACCAATCGGTACGAAATTTGTCGGGTGCATTCAGAACGATGGCACCGAGGACCCCCCTATGCAAAATTTGAAACGCTATGGCCATATCAAAATAAAGTATCAAATTTGGTCGTTTCCGACAGTTTTTCATTATAAACAATGTGAAATTTTGAAATAAAAGCAAACGCTTTCGTTTTCTTTTATTTTACGCCGTTGAGGCAAGGCTTGAAGAATGATGTGACGAAATTTTAGACGTAGACCTTAAAAGCTCTTCATATAAAATCGATCGTTTTGAAAAACGACGATTCCTGAAAAACTCGTTGAAAGTTCGGTGCTTTGGCTCAGCTGGTAGAATCCCTCTTTCCACATAAGTGTCCAGCGATAAAAGCAATACAAATTATGCAATCAACATTTAACAGCATATTCATAAAAGTCCATATTTTTGAAGAATGCAAAAAAATAATCATTTTCAAGTAGTGTTATATCGGAATAGTTCCTTAAGGAGATCATTATATAGCAGAGTTACAGTTGATTACTACCAGGTTGAAGTTGATTCGCAGAAGGTGAGGCGATTCGATATTATTTGTTTTCTTGAAGGTAGAATCCTATCATCTCGGTGGACCATGCAGGAATAAACATTGGTCGTCTGTCGAGGGTGGGATAAACCGTTTTTGAACTCGAGTCACGATCGGCTCATATATTATACTTCATGGCTGGTAACCCGGTTGAGTTTCATGAACGTGGGCTACGCCGGTCCATGCTGCTGTACGCTGCTGATGGTTTTACTGAGGCTATGTGGCTCCGGTACAAGAGCCAGAAGCAAGAGCCTTACGGGCCAGCTTCGTCCGCTTGGATCGCTTAATTAACGTCTGAGCTTGGGTTCGTAATGAAGGCCCGAATGACCCCTGTCTTTTGACTCGAGAGTAATATACGAAGAAAGCCGGTTCCGTTGAAAACCAACATTTTGATTACTTTCATCATCGCCTTCTTTGGCCATGCGACATATTTTATTCGACCGTGCTCAAGAATTTTAGGTGATACGCTAGCAAACGGAGTTTTTTTCAATGAAAAGCTTTAGTAAAAAGTACTATTCAAGAAATATCGGTATACGTTATGTTTAAATAATTCAATTAATCACTGAGATGTAACGTTTCATCACTACAGTTTTTTTTCATTAGAAATAAGATTGAATAATACATTTTATTCCAATTTCAATTGACGCTGATACAATTAAGTTCGATATTTAAAACCAGCTAGTAATCAAACATCAAAAGTTCATTCAGGAAGCGTTTCTAAAGTTTCCAAGCCATGGACATTTCAGCGTTAATCAACATTCGTAATTACTTCTAATTAGGCCTCATAATTCTTAGCCACGTTCTAACAGGACTCGTCTTAAACTGAACGAGTTTTCCAAGACTTTACGAAACTTTGTTTATTTCGTAGTTTGAAAGGGATTCAAACGAGGACCTGGTGAATTATCAAGAGAGATGAATCACAGCTATAGAATTCCAGACTGCACGAGCAACGTATAACTTCTTTGTCAAATATCTAAGTCTTTTACCCATGAATTTTGGGGGTTCACTGTATAAGCTCTTTCTCCTCTATTTTTTCGACGTCCAATCGCTTTTTAAGAGAAAACTCAGCGTTATTAGAGAGAGAATGTTAAGGTGGTATTACTTTTTCATTTTACAAGAAATCAGGAGATTAGGTGACCCCGGGCTGGTTAAATACACAACAGGACCGTAGTGTAGAAATATCATGACGACCCCAACTGGGTTATTACAACGATAATGAAAGAGGCCAAGTCAAGATAGGATTTTTCACGAACGCTTGGTAAGTTACGTTCATCTTGAATCTACCGGTCTCGTCTATTATAGCAACTGCGAAGGAAAAAAGAGAGAGAGAAAGAGAGAGGATACTGAAGAGGAAAGATGAGAGTGATAGAAGAGAAGAAACTCGCGGTTCTCCTCTTGTACTATCGTTTGGGCAGACACTCTTTTACTTTTTGTTTTTTTTTTTTCTTTTTTTTTTCATTCTCCCCTCTATCCAGTCGACTCTTATCGCAAGAGGCACACGCCGGCGAGTAGTTGATCCCGAATGCGCGAAGGCATCGTCTCTATAAACCTCGTACTAGCGATCGTAATTCCCCGATGCGAACTAACGTTCTCGACTATCCTTCCCCCCCCTCCCCTCTTTTCCTCTTGTCCAGTCTTTGCTACCAAGTTCCTGGATGTTTGAACTCTATTTTTTTTACGAAAAATCCGTCTCTTCGAAACCTGATAGTACCTGATACCAAAGATTACGTTTCAGCTTTGGTGAACTCAGAATTCGTTTGGGTTCGTTGTTGTTTTTTTTTTTTTTTATGAAGTTAAGCCATTGAGATTATGACGCCAGAAGGAATTTTGATAGTGATAATATATGAAGCTTAGAGGAATAAAATCAAGGAAAATCGCTTTGATTCATCGTCATTATGGGTACCAGAAACGGGCTTGAAAATGTCTGATTTTCTCGACTTCTTTTTTTTTCATAAAATTTAATAATTCGTGGTACCTTTTTCGTTTATTAAAATAACTAGTGTTTGTATTTTATACTATTTTTTTCCGCTGCAAAATGATTCCTGAAGAAAATAAGATCCGAGTGTGAAAAGTTTTGTTTATACAAAAATCGTATGAAAGAAAAAAACTATAAACGTTATTAATAAAAATGGAAAAATGTAGAGGCACGAGGTGATTTTTTTCCGATGAAAGTTAATGAAATGCCGATTATTAAAATAAAGTGCCCGACACGATCTTTTTTTTCAATTTTCGTTATAAGAATGTAAAATTTTCAAATGAGGAAAAAAAAACGTTCAAAAAATTAGATCGAAAATGGAAGATCGGAAGATTGACCGAGAGTCACTAATTGCCAAAGCTTATCTTGATTTGATGACTTGTCATCAGCCTTTTAAAAATTGAAAAATTGATATTTTGTAAATTTCTTCGTTCAAATACAAGATAAACTTATGTCCGAAAGAAATCTTCTTGATTTTTCACATTCGTATGAAGAAATAATGAGTTACCCCGACTACCATATAGAAACTTTTTTTGGAGGTGACTTGGTTCTACCATTACCACGGTCTCAATTTTCAATATTTTTGCATGAAAATTTAACAGAATATTCTTAGATTAATACTTAATAATATAAAAAATATTTAAAAAATATTAATAAATAACGTATCATGTAAAAAAAATTACAAAAATATACTTTTGTGTTTCGTGTCTCAGACCCTTGTCCCCCCCTTAATAGTGTCATTGAGATTACGAGATTAGGAGGAACTTCGACGCAGTAATGAGGAAAGAGAAGGAAAAAAGTATAACGCAACGCGGAGGAGCGGGAGGGGGGGGGGGGTGTCTGAAGTTCACCACTGGAGCCACCTTTAGCGGTGTTCCTTCATTGCTTCAACGAACCGCCGCGGCTCCCTCGGAAAAGGAACCCTACTTAATAGGGTTGCTCGCTAGAGTCGTCTCGTCAACTCGATTAAAGTGTCCTCATGGCGTAAACATCTTTCGAAGTGGCTGGCGTCACGAACCATGCTGCTCAGGGATCACGTTAATTACCATTGCACCCGTCATTTCACCAACTTATATACGAGACATCAGTAGCACACAACGAAAATGAAAGATCGAAGGAAATGCTATTTTATCGTCGTGATTGGGATTCAAACGAATCACGTGACGTTTATCGTGTATTTATTCGGTTCATATAATGAGGACATTACGAAAACAACGTTTTTGTTTTCGTTTAAAAAATCTCGTTTCATCGACAAACGAATTGTCATAATTTATATTGAATATTGATTTATTTTATTTTATTGATATTAAGAATTTAATAATATATATGCGTCTGGAAAACGATTGATAAAATTTATTAGAGTCTTCATAGTGTAAATACATGCATCGTCTTTAATCGGGGGAGATATAAAAAAATATTAAAGAAATAATAAATTAATATTATCATTTTTAACAAAAAAAAAAGACTTCGTTAAGTTTATTTCGATGAACACACAAATTGACTCGGGTTGCATCACTTTAAAAATACGATTATATATTCGGGAATAAAAAATGACAAAGTTAGTTTGTTTCACAAGAAAGTCGAGATTCTTTCGCTGAATATTCAAAAACAATCCGGTTATATAACAGAATTTTTTATTATAATAGCTATTACAATATATATATATATATATATATATATATATTTATTTTTCATTTAAAACCATCCCGGTTACCAGAACCACCCACTGGCTGTACAGAAACCGTAATAGTTGATTTAAATAATAATAACTTTATTGTTTACCGATAGTTTCGCGACTTTCATACCTGGCGAAATTATTTAATATCAACAGTATCCATTGTGTATCGATAAATACACTAAAAAATGTATCCATGAATACATTGAAGATAAAATGAACAAATTTATCGATAAATCTTTAACCAAAGGCTCGTTGGAGGTTATCGTTCACGTATTTTGGAATTATTTCGATGAAACGCGAGTTGTTATTTTTTTTTCTCTCTCTCTCTTGATTCTTCGATTGTATACGACATGTATGAGTTAAATAGCTATTTGGTGTGGTAAACTATATAACTCCTATTTTTTACTACCTACTTTCCTTTGCACTTTCATATTTTTCAATATTAATCCGCGAGCGGATGTGCGCCATAGGTAAAAATAATCGCGGTTGTGGTATGAGCAGAAAAGCAATGATAAGAGAGAGAGAGAGAGAAAGAGATATTTCATAAAAAGTGTTGGTGGGGGATTTGTACCTTTGCTTAAAGGTTTTACCGTGTGTATAGTTGGTCTCCGAATACAGGCACGTCATATCCTCAATATTTCTCTTTGTCTTCTCTCTCTCTCTCTCTCTGTCTCTCGCTCTTCCCCTCCCTCGCTCCTGCCCTCTAATCCTTCAATCCTCAAATTCTAGGGAAGCAAAGTACATCTAGTACGTATAAAGCTGCACTCATCCTCTCATGATGATATGTAAATATGACGAATTTGTCATAAACTTCACCCACTGTTTTCATCTGTCAGTTACGTCCTTGCTAGATTTTCTACATATTCATGCTTTCACCCAAACCCATTTAGTATTTGATTATGTTATTACCACTCACCTGCCGTACATAACATCATGTATTTGTTTTATATTTGTAGAAATTCGAAGTCAATAAATACGGGTATTTTAGTATGAGGTAACTACGAAATTAGTTTTTTACTGAACTTAGTAACGACGAAAATATTTACTAAAATACCTGACCCATTTAAGGCCCCGTACCTGATAAAGCCCTTTTTTTAAATATCCAAAACTGCAGAGTCAAACGGATTGACTTTGATGATGAATCTCCACCGGAAGATGCTTTGTTTCTTTTCTGGGATGAAAAGATCAGACAAGGTCTTTGTTGAAGCCGATGCTTTCAACGCCTAGCTCGTTATCCTATCGCTATCGCCCTTTCCATCATTATTCCAATTAGCATTTCAAGCAAATAAAAATTGAAATATTTACCGTTTATATTCAAAGAAGATTCACGCGGTCCGGAATTCGTATTTGATGTTCCGATGAAATTGAGGAAACGACGAATCGTTGTATTTGACATAGACTCGTCGGTAATGAGTTTGGCCTAACGACAAATGTACAGAGATACGATAAATCGTATCCCGTTTCCTGATTATTTCCAATCTCCTCGACTGTTCAATCTGTGCATCTTTCAATAAAAAGGTTAACGCTTGCCGCAAGTATTTAAGTCTATGAGCGAGATCATTGGATCATTCGTAACGTCAAACGTTGATGAGGATTCGTCGATGTGCTGGTGTACGTACAAATACTTGAGGATTGCGATACTAGAGAGACGGAAACAACCAGTAATTACTTTAAATAATGAAATAATTATCCAACGAAGCCTGAGGCGAGAAAGGGTGAGGGAATACGAGAAGAGAGGGATATAGAGAAAGCTGGTGAAGAGACGAATGAACCAGCGTCGACTTGGAAACGCCAAGTCTACGTTCTCTCAACAACGTTACTCTTTGCGGTAGGATGAGCATTGCTCAACATCAGATATCTCTTTTTCACTCTCCTCTCTCCCTCTGTCTTTCCCTCTTTCTCTTTTTCTATCCGTTTTCAGCCCTCTGAGTAAGTTGGACGTAGTAATGGAAGAGAGACAAGATAAATAAAGGAATATACAGCTCACTGAATCTGGCAGGTATGATGAGAGAATAGCTAAAGAACGAGAACGAATAATCCTTGAGGGCAAAAGATAGAAAGAGAGATAGGGAGAGACACAAACAATTTAAAGAGCTAGAAAGAATGGTTTTAGGGTATATTATTAGATTTAAACTGTTTGGTTTCTCGTAAGTAACTCCAGTAATTGCTCAAGGAATCAAAGAGCCTTGTACACTTTTATAATATCCATAGCTACCTTCCGCTCAACCTTTTAACCCGACCTACTCACCTTTACACGAGGATTCTTTGTCGCTGCGCTGTCAGCTAGTACGATATATAAGCAGGTTGCGGCGTTGCAACTCCGAGGGTGACTCCGACAAACGACTTCCTACCTCGCTATTTTCCTGGAGCTATGCGAAGAGCGGACGAACTGGCGCTTTCCTTTTCTCTCTCCCTCTCTCTATTCCCAAATTAAATTGCATACTACTATTGCGGTTGCATGAACATTCTACATGTATGTGTGTACGTTCTTGTACTAAGTTGCATAGTAAACTAGTCAGGATCTACCGCATTTTTATTTCTGTATCAGCAACTTGTGAAAGACGACCGTGATGTCCGAAACCTTCAATTCTATTAGTTTCCCAGAGATCGCTGTTTAGGAAAACTGCCTAGCCATAAATATTCGATGGAGCACGATAAGCGCCTTTCAATACCGATATATGACTCTTCATTCTCAATTTCGTCGTGCCGGAAGTTCACCGTTGCAAAAAAAGAGCACTCGCATAGCCAGTTGAAAAAGAAACAACAACAGGTATCATTGGAAACAAAAGGTTGGAAAATGACATGGAAAAGGTCGGACGGAAATGCGAATATGGGAAAGTAGGGAAAGATCAGAAAAGAATATTTCCTTAACCGTATGAATGACGACTGACGTAATAGAGAAGGCAATGCTGGAAAGGAGAAAGGATAAAAGAAAGAAAGAAAGAAAGTAGAATTGGTTAAAATAAAATGGAACACGATTCGGTGGGGAAATAAAAAGAAAAAGATGAAAAAGGCCGGAATAGGTCTTGCATCAGCTCTACCACCTTGGAATATAAAGCAGAGGTCACTTTCCCAGACTTTCGTTCTGCCCGGTTACTACTTCTACGGCGTGTCTCGTTCTTTTTCCTCGTTTTCCGCAATCTCCGAGACGTGGACCGAGCGTATATCCTCTTGGTGTGGACAACTTCGCCTTTCCACGTTTCACCTTCCGACATAACCACACATATTTAAACTTCGACTTTCCACCTTCGCCCGGTAAAGTTTCACCTGGTGTCACTTTTCTACGAAACCACAGGCAAGCCTCTAGAACCAGCTGTAACCTCCGAGTCGGACAGGACTTGATTAACTAGACCGTGGAAGAAGAAGATCGAAAATAGTCCAAAAGAATCGAGTGAAGAACCTGGGAGACCCAGAACAAGTGGTAGTCTGGTGGACGTGTGAGCTTAGAATCGCAAGATAAGCTTGGTGTCGACGGCACAGCGATTGCTGGAGTTAACATCGACCTTCGACCGTACCAACCACTTTCCTACTATTTCTCCACCACTTTGATATCCTTGTACCGTTCTTTTTTCTATACGACCAACAAATTTTGTCTTTCTCCCAGAGCCTACTTGGAACCTCAATCTAGGGATTCCTCGTTGCTTTATTTCCTTCAGATCTATCGCAGTACATGGACTAGCTCGTCCGTATATTCGGCCTGGTCGCATCGTCAGTCTTTCACAACGGTACAACCCCTTGGTCGATGTAAGCCTTAGGGCGGACAACATCAACCTAGCTAAAGATCGGGCTTCCATTTGTATGTGTATATTGTAGGAATATATATATATAGACATAGATATATACATATACGATTCATTTATATGTATAGATAGATGGCAATATCCAGCATTCACTCTGCCAACCGTCAGAGAGTACACTATTACGCACTCTCTATCCAAATCCACCATCAGTTTCCAGTATCGATGGGTGCTCCGTCAATTCATACCCGCTCGTACGAATTCTATGGATCATAGCTTGTTCTATGCCAATACAGACTCAGGCAAACAGTAGGAATCTCGGTACACACCAATAATGACGATTGCTGTTTGGGTCTTTGATTTCCTTTTGATAACGACAGCCCTCAATCTTCTGTATCTTCGTGTATTACGAGTACCTATAAATATAGGTGGAAACCCGACAAGTGTTACTGCAATCTTCGATGGATCTACCCAACTTCGGATACCATACGTATGCTTCTGTGCAACTCTGATTTGTGGAGTATTGGGTCCAGATGAAAACGTATACGACTTTGGTTTCCATCTAGGAATTAGCTGATGCTGTTTGTTTGGGTTTTGTAAAAACTTTATCGTAGTTTAGCTAATATTACCCTTTTTGAATTCAAGGTTCGGCTGCTTCTCGGTTTTATTAAGGGGTCACTGGGTGGATATTAAAAAAAAAAGGTCATTATTCTTGAAAATTTGAGGAATTGTAGTTTTTGGTTGAATGATACTTTGAGTATTTCAGTATTTTTCACTAAATAATTTAGTAATTGTTAAAATATGTAATTAAAACGATCCTAGTGACTAGTGACTATTTAGCCTCCGCTGGCTAAATACTCACTAGTGGTGAATAATTAAAGTAATTTATGGGAAAATAAAAATCTTCAGCCAAAACTGAGTTGAAGCCTCACTTCTGTATAATTACCACAATATTCATAAAATAAGTGTCGATAGCTAATCGATTCGCTTATTTCTGTTTAAAACTTTACATACCACAATTAAACAATTTTTGGACAAATTGACAAATAATTTTTCCAAAGCAACGTAGCGTACACTGGATGTACATGGGATCGCTCGGTTGACCCCGCAACATGTCCGGAAACGGTCGCGCACTATTGTTCGTGCTTCCGGTTTCTCGGGTCGTCCAGGGATTCACGAGGTCCTTACTTAACTCGGTCCCAGCTATACGGGCAACGTACAGCTGGATAGTGCACAAATGGCCGAAACGTAGAAATTCCAAGGGCTCTAGTCCAATAGCACGTGGCAGAAGAGTCGTGCATGTAAGATCCATACAGGTCCGCAAACGCAATGGGGTAACTCGTACTATATATTTGTCTCACTCTTTCTCGTAATATAATTCGAATATAAAAATTATAATTTAGATACGAAATATTTTTCTACAAATGAAAAAATGGAAAATAACGATTCGACAAGATCCGTCACTTTTATGCAGGAGAGTCCTCAGTTAAATAACACAACATTCTTTTTCGATGAATATTTAATTTATTTGAGATCGTATGAATTTATAAAGTGTCTTGAATTAAATATTTAATTAAAAACCTTGATATTCTTAAGGGTTTAATATTTAATAAAATCGGATCAACCGAAGGACATAAGATAATTGAGTATTTATAGATGCTTTTATAAACCGTTTCAGAAATACTTTTACACGATTTTAACGTCTGATCTTATCATCTCGTATGATCTTATATCCAACTTAATCTTCCAAAGGTCACGTAACAAATGTGGAAGTTCAAGATATTGAAGTTCAAATCTGTTTTTTTTTCTTTTTCCTAATAACGAATTGCCTTGACCCTTCCCATTTTTTTTAACGAAGAGTAATTTTTTTTTCGTTAGAGGAATATATAAAAATAATATTGAACCGAGCGAAAGAAAAGTTGAAACGCCAAATCCATTAAATCACAACGTTTTTTTTTTCTTTCAACCATACGCCCCATACCATAGGGAATATGCAAATGTTCATCTACGGATATATAAAAACTGGTATAACTGTTTCTACGGATGGTGATTACGCGGTCACGTAGGAATCGCCCGGTGAGCTTCAAGTTTTAAGCATTTTTTATGCCCGTGACATTTGCCTCGGTGGGATGTACGACGCGAAGGCGAAACGTACCAAATGGGGTGGCCTGGAAAATGGAAATGTCAGACGTGGCAATGAAAACAACGAGATATTCATGAGACCAGTTCTGACGTGTCATCACCGTATCAAACTCTAAATGTCATTTGTTCTCTCTTTGAGATCAAGCCAAATCTACCTTCCTACAACGACTCATTGCTTAATACCATGATGACCTAAAAACCACATTCGAATTCGGGCCAACAATATCGAATATCGTATAGCTCTAAAAGTTACGTAATTCAGCTTAGATATCATTGAAACTGGATTGGTGATCACATCTTGCCAATAGATCGCGTCAACACCATAGAATCTTATGGAAACATGGCTTAATCCTTTATAGACTCGTGTGACATTTCTGTAACAAACCTCAACAATCCCGCTAAAATGTATACTAAACATTTTGGATCATTCAAATCAATGTCACTGCATT
>JAPYZI010003547.1:0-27573 GCA_030523105.1 Ophioninae sp. A BG-2022a | reverse complement strand
CGGCAAAATGGGCCTGGGAGGTCGAAAAAATTTTTTTTTCGTTTTTTGAGTATTAAAAGGGTGTATTTGATCGGAAATTTCCCGCTGATTACGAATATGGCCGAGTTTTTGCCGAAAGTGCAAAATTAGACTGGGAAAATGCAAAAAAACGTTTTTTGAATATTTTTTTTACATTTTTCCCTAGAAATGGAGAGTTATATACAGGGTGTCGATACGATGGTATATATGTATATATACATATATATATATATATATATACAGCGTTGCCCAATAAATGCGATAATGATTTTGTGGCTTTTCAAAAGCGATTAAATTTCGACTCGGAATTAAAAATACTCAGAGCCAACGGGCCACGACGCTTCCTCATTTACAATGTCGGAAAGTTTGCCGGTAATAACGAGATGGAGGATAAGTCCGGAAAGTTCCCAGGCAGAAGTAGTTATGTTTGCCCGCTGACTGTGACGTGCTGCGAACCGTCGTAAACTTCATAGAACAAAATAACGAGGGTACACGTTTGACACTTTCCAGGCTTTGCTTTAATAGCTTCTTTGATAACATTATTTGCGGTGAGATTTTTTATTTTCTCTTTCGCCGTTACGATCCAATCGCGAGTTCACGAGGCAAGTTTTCCGGATGGTACGAACTTTGTTCTAAAAAATAAAACACTTAATTTTTTACAATTTCAATATTCGCGTTTCTACGTAAACTAAACTAGTTATAACTAGACTAGTTGTAACTAGTTCTAACAAAAAGGTACTTCGAATACAATGTTATCCTCAATTTTTAAACAATTACCTCGTACACGTATAAAAGTCATTGTACCTCCCAGTTTTAGGTTAATCGCTACCTTTTTACCTAATACATTTTTTGCGCATCCTACGATTTCCAATTTTGCACTCAGGCTTGAAATACCATCAGCATCGATGGCTCCTTCAGTTTTCGTCATCGATCTAACGTTCAAACCAAACTTCCATCGGTCACCATCTTACGGAACATTAACTCGTAGCGATAAAATTAGCGGTAACGATCAGTCACGGTCAAAACGAAACGTTTCGACTATAGCGAGTAAAAGTAGCTCGTTTTATCGTTTGTTTTGATCAAACGACCGACGGAGTTTGCCCAGTTGATTAAATCGTTGTTTCAGAACCTGGACGCACTTTCTTCATCGTAAGCACCAACCGGACACAATTTCTCCACTTGAATCTCAATTACGACAATTGTACGTACGAGAGTTTCCATCAGGATTTTCCACTGACCGGCAATTTTAATTTCGATTTCTTTTTTTGGTTTCTTAAGTCTCTCTCTGCCTGTGTGTGTGTGTGTGTGTGTGTGTGAAGTGAAAATCTGAAATATCAGATTCTAATAATTTCACTGGAATTCTTAATGATTCAATAACATGTGGAAAATCGACATCCCTAATTATTTGAACTATCGATTGGTCCAGCTGTTTAAGAGAATAGTGATCTTCAAATGTCGAAGTGGACGAATGCGTGTTCTCGGTTTCTCGGTCGCGATTTCTCAATGATGAAACATTTTTATCAAACATGGAGAGCAGGAGGCCCTCGGTGCCATCGTCCTGAATACACACAACAAATTTCCTACAGATTGGTTCAGCCGTTCAAGAGAAAAGTGCTTTTAAACTTTCGAAGTGGACGGTGGCGTGTTCTCGGCTTCTCGTCGCGATTTCTCAAGGACGAAACATTTTTATCGAAAATGACGAGTAGTAGGCCCTCGTTGCCATCGTCCTGAATACACACAACAAATTTCGTACCGATTGGTTCAGCCAGTTAAGAGAAAAGTGCTTTCAAAGTTTCGAAGTGGACGGTGGCGTGTTCTCGGCTTCTCGTCGCGATTTCTCAAGGACGAAACATTTTTATCGAAAATGACGAGTAGTAGGCCCTCGGTGACATTGTCCTGAATGCACACAACAAATTTCGTACCGATTGATTCAACCAGTTAAGAGAATAGTCGTTTTTTTTAATTTTGAAGTGGACAGAGGCGTGTTCGTTATAACGTTAAAGTGTTTGGGTTAAAGTGATAGACTGCTGTGAAAACTCTAAAGCGATTGCCACCTTTTCTAGTCTTTTTTCACAACTTCCTCAACGTTTGCCAACAAGTAGAACAACTTTCTATGGCAGATCCAGGCCAGAAAACTACCGGAGAGATGAGACTCTCCTCGCCTTTTTCCACGAGTCTATCAAGGCGATAAAAAAATTGACGGATATCCGTCATCGTCGATACTGTATCGCGAAATCCGGCCCGATTTAGGCTGACGTCAAACATCGATCATTCGGTCATTATTCGCCGAGTTAATTCTTCGATTAATTTGACGAAATTTGAAGGGCTTTGTTTATTACGTTTTGACCATTTTTTCGACTTTTTTGTTTCGCATTTATCGAATGTATGCAATAATCGAAATAGCAGAGTATTTCGTCGAGAGAAAAGTCTTTCGTCGGCCCTCAATAACTGCCCTCCTACCCAATAAATATTTATTTTTAAAAATCGTCAATATACCTCAATATTTGTACTTTCGATTAAAACAAAAATTTCCCTAAATTCCCCACCACCCTAAATCCTCTTAATTATAAAGTCACTGAGAAAACATATAAATGATTTTTTTTTTAATGTACGAAAATCTCAAACGCATCGAATAAAATTACATCGCAATGGATCAATAAAAAAGAATATTAAAAATCCAACAAAAATTTTAGTTTTTGGGGAAAATTTTTATTTTTTTACTTAATCATCGATAACTTCTTTTCCTTCAGGACTCGGCACTACACTCTGTGCTCAATCTTTTCGTTATTATTTACTTTTTTTAATTCACGAAGAATTATCACGTTCCGATGGTTTTTCGATTTTTGGCAAAATTTCAAATTTGGATCATCCATTTTTTGCCATTTTTTTTTTTGGCGATTTTTCATGTGGACCTTTCGGGAAAACTATAAGAGATATCGATATGAATTTCAATACCATTATTACAATTACTCGAGTCCTATCGCTGTTTGTATGAATATACGAGTATATCTATATAAATATGTTCCGGGGAGAAACGAGCTCCGTAGCCTCTAACGGATCAATACCGTTGCTTGTGCGGGTCCAGACGACCTTGAATCTACTAAATTCACGGCCATGAGAATTTCATCCGCAGATTTCTCAAAGCTGACTAAAAAATTTGTCGTATTTTTTGTTTAAACAAAATAATTATTTGCTTTTTTTTATCATCAAAGTTTCAACGACGATTTGAAAGTTTCTGAAATTTTGCAATATATTTTTGAACTCGAGGTATCTCAAATTTTGCAATAGATTTTTTATCTCGATGAATCACAAATTTTGCAATTGATTTTCAAACTCGCGGTATCTCAAATTTTGCAATACATTTTTGAATTCGAGATATCTTAAAGTCGTTCCAATTATTTTTAAACTCGAGATGCCTTAAGGTCGTGCCAAAAATTTTTCAACTCAAAATTTATCCAAATTTCCAAAAATATTTAAACAATTTTCTTTTTTTTTTTTGCGAAATCATTTTTGGATGATGACTCGATGAAAATGAATCAAATCGAATACATTACGAAAAAAAAAAAAAAAAACATGATCGCGTATATGTGTTCACTTAGTTGAAACGAGACCGCGCAACACAAGTGTCTAATTGCGAACTAATTGCACGAGTGAACGTATTGATAATCGTTTCTCAGCTGGGGATAGTGCTGTGATGCAAAAATAAAAATAAAAATTGTACGCGTCGCGGGACAGCGAATACTTTCTTTTTTAGTGAAATTCATAGTCTACGTTGGGATTGCATAGCGTGAGATGCTTCATACCTATGAGTATACTCTGATTTTCGAGACAAACTTTTTTTTATATTATTTTTCAAGTTTCTGCGACTAGCTATTTTTATATTTCTTAAAATCGATTTATCATTGTAAATTTTATATTTTTTAAATGAGAATATAAAACTCAAAATAATTTCAAAAAAGGACAGTTGAAAACCTTTCACTGTAAGAGCTAAAGATAAAAACATAGAATATAAATTAACGACAAACGTGAACAATTATTGATTTTTTGTAGGTTTTACTTTTTAAATTTTTATTTATTTTTCTTCGATTTTTTTTTGCTCTCAAAACAATTCGCTTTTTTCCTTTCTGTTTTGGAAAATTGTGAAAGACAATTGAGAATCATTTCTCGCACGAAAATTATTCATCAAATTACGGAAACAGGATAACGATCTTTTTTTTTTGTTTATTCTAAAAATTATTATTCAATATTTATAGATATTTGACAATTATATATTATTTAATATACATATATAGAAATATTTTTTAATATATTTTTAAAAATATATACTTATTATTAGTGAAATAAAAATATTAGACGATTTTTCATAATTTTCTTCAGGTCTAGGAAAATTCTTAAACCATTTACTTTTCGCTAGAAGAAAAAAAAATAAAATTTCGTCCACTCACATTTGGATTTGAATTTTTCTTTGGCGCAGCGAAAAGTCGAACCCGTAGGCATCGTGATACTCGTACCCTTGATTTTGGGAGTTGAATTCTCGGTGTGGGTGGTAGCCGATATCGTCGATACGACACCTTGCTCCATATCGACGGGGAGAGCGCCAAGTTTCTCTCTCGCGATCGATTTTATCTGCACGTGGATTAAATCGTACATGGAAAAAAAAAAAAAAAACATTCATTAAATAATGATAGGACCGTTGACATACGATCGTGATTATGACATGTTTGTGTTTTGAGATACGAAAAAACACTTCACAAATTCCATTATTATTGATCTTCGATTATCGAAAACTTCCATTAGCAAAAATAGATGAAATAGATGAACGAAAATTCACTGAGCAATGAAACCCATAATTACTAAAATTCGAAAAAAAATTACCGTTTATAAATACTTTACACAATTAAAAACATAGTTTTGTTCATTTAAATAAAAATATTAACATTTCTTTCGTGTATAGAATTTTTGTAACTAAAGTTTATAAATTTATAAAATGGAAACTTTATAAAGTTTTTGAACAAAACTAGGTTTTTAATTAAGCAAAATATTTATAAACGGTAATTTTTTCGAATTTTATAACAAATAATTAATACATTATTTTTAATGAAAAAAAATCATGTATTAATTATAAATAATAAAATACATTATGAGTCCTCATAATTTATACATATTTATTAATGTCTTCCATTCATCCGTGGATGGAATTTAAAAAAATCATATTAGAACAGCAGCCTCGATATTTTCTCAAGTGCCAAACGCCAACTCGAAGAAAGCAAATATGTAAGGAAGAAAAAAAAATACAGTTTTGCTACTGTACTTGAATTCTCGCACACCAAGAGTCTTTATTATCCACGTGATAAGACCTTTTTTGATAACAGAGGAATAAGGATCGAAACACACACGAAGGAAGTCTTAAAAGTAACGTTTAATTTTTAACGAAAGGAGACGTCACGTCTGGAAGAACTCATTAGGAAAGCTCCACTCTTATAATTTGATTAGATCATTCTTGAAACGTCAAATAAATCAAGAATACGTCAGGGCTTGTTAATCCTAGATAACAGAAGCTCATACTTTACCGGGGTAATAAAAAAATTGTTGTATGCTCATTAAGAGTGATAAATTATTTGTGAATTGTTTATGAGCTAGAGAAAAAAAATAAAACGAAGTAGAATTTGACGGGTCGTAGTAGATAAGGCGATTAGTCGTCAGACACGTCGAAAATAATTCCGTTTCTTTCTTTTTTTTTTCTTCACGTTCGAAAATACGAAAAATAATTCTTTTTTTTTTTTGCCATTTTGCAATTTTTTAGAAATAATTTCGGTCAAGAATTTTTGAAATTGCTCATTTTTATTATTTATCAGATTAAATTTTATTGAATAAAGAACTACAGTGAAGGATTATCGTGTTTATAAAGAAACACAACTTTTCATCGGTCCATTTATCGTTTTTTGAAAAAAGAAAATCAGAAATATTAGCGTCACTTTTGATACATTGTTTTTCCAAAAAAAAACGAAAAATAATACAACCACCTCATTGTTTCAAAAAATCACAAACCGAGCTAGATTTTTATCAAGCCAAAAGATTTGCAAAAAAAAAAATCAAAGCCGATCAAAATTACGAATAATATTTAAAAATCATGCGAAATCGGCAAAACGTCATTCTCAAAAGTGACGCATCGCAACTCACGATAATTTCTATTTATTTTATCCATGAAAAAACCGAAAGAAAAATCACTGTCCTCAACGAACAATATCAACGAAAAAAAAAAAAAAAAAAAAAAAAAAAAAAAATTTGTAATTATCTTTTTTGACGCACCAATGCTTTTTGTTAGAAAAAAAAACGTTGGATTTTCTTTTGTCGATCCTGGTTCGTCTTCGGTCAGATTTTTAATAAAATTTCGACGATTCAACTCGAAAAGTACACCCGTGAAAATACGATTATAAGTCTCTCGTCAAAAATATTGTTTACTTCGGTGTACGTGTTTGTCGCGTGGCTCGGAAGATACTGGCACGTTTCGCGTACCGCTCGGGTCTCTATATGTGGAAAAAGACTCGGAGTTCTCCGTACCCTCTTCCTCGTGTACGACGACGAATTCGAGAGAGCGTAAACGCTTCCGAAACCGAGGCCGATCGTTCACGAAACTCCCCTCGTTAACCACACGACGGGCATCGAAGTATCGTCGATTCAATTTCGCCTGAAGAGAATTTTCCGAATTTTCCATAAAACCAATATATTTTTTTTACAGATTATTATTCTTTATAATTTTAGGTGTATTTCTGTGAAACTCGAATTTTAAAAATTCCCTATAAATAAAAAGTTACTTTTTGAAAACCTGAATTAATGATTATTATTAAATAAAAATATTTCGAATCATTTAAAACTAAAAAAATCGCACGTTTTATTGTTTTTAAAAATCTTTCACGAAACACCTATAAAATATAAATGTTCTATTGTTGTTTTTATCACAATTGAAACGAGTCCTGTTTTTTTTAATAAAAATAATTACATTGGATGAAAAAAAAATTTATCTCCCGAATTTACTAATGACGATAATTAGCCGGAACTTCCTGATTAAAAAACACTGTAATAATAATGGAATCAAGGTAGAAAAAAGTACTCGAATTTTTTTCGCCGGTATTTCGTATTTTCTCGCGGCTCTAATTATCTCTCGAAGCGCAAAATAATCATTTTTTCCCCCTGACCCCCCCCCCCCCCCCCCCCCCGCCCCGCTCGTGCTTCTTCAATGCCACGATTACTCGAAAGATAGAAAAGAACAAAAAAAGAGTCGCTGATGACACAAGGAATTTTCGTGTTACCCGGAAATACGATGTGGCGTAGCCAAAGTAGAACGGGCTTACGATGTGGGTCACTCTGGGTCAAGGTCAACCCGAGAATCTCAACGTACGACTGCGAAGATTCGCGAACGAAATTCACGATCTTGCAAAATTTTTCGTTCACCTGCGATAATTGGATTTGCAATTGGATTCACTTTTAGTCGAATCATTATTATTATTAATAAATAATGTATTAATAAATAAAAAATTTATTAATGATTTATTTATTAATAAATTATGTATTAATAAATAAATAATTAATACCGATACAATTGATCGATTTAAACATGGATTAAATTATATATTAATAAATAACTAATTAATAAATGATTTATTAATAAATAAATAATTTTATCCATGTTTAAATCGATCAATTGTATCGATCAAAAAATCGAAATCGTTTCGATCCATAATGGCTGAAAAATAAAATTGCAAAGTGCGGAAAAGATCGCGCATGTGCGCAGTCGTACGTGTCACGAACAATGAATCGCAACGTTTTTTTTTTTTTTTTTTTTTTTTTTTTTCAATCTAAAATCCGTCGGTAGCAAGATCCATCTGCGGAAAAAACATTTTCCTGGCTGTCTGATTCGTATCTCCAACTATGGTCCTTTTCCACTTTGACCGCGTCAGCGTCACGTACAGGGTGTCTCTTTCGAAGTTTCGAACTCATTCGAACCAAAAAAAAAGCTTTCGAGCCAACAAAAAAAAATTCGTTTCGTTTCCTACATGTAATAATAATAATAATAATATGAAAAATAATAATTAACAATAACTGTGATTATCTAACAATACAGGGATAATTACCATGAATATCCTAATTAGAATTTCATTCGCGCGAGAACCCGAAGAATGCATAAATGTATTATCGAAGCATAATAATCGTATCAATTATACCAATTGTTATGATGATAATAAAAATAATAATAATATTCAACGATCGTGCGGTTTAATCGATAGAGTCTCGTATTACGCAAAGACTCGATTATCCACGAGGTTTATAAAACAGCGAAGCACCGTTGCGATCTTCTACACGATTTCTAATCGATTCAACTATTTTCTGCATTAACTTTCCAGAATTATACCACAAATTTGTTATCCGATATAAACGATTACTCGGGTACATTTATTTTTAACGATCTTTTACCGAAATATTGTTCCAGCATTATTAAGATTTTTAATAGTTAATGCAGAATTGTATAACTTATTTGCAAGGGAATAATAACAATAATTGTAATTATGATAATTATTCTTAATATTATTATCAGTAAGTTAAAAAGTTGTAACTATTTTTGGCAAGTTTCGTTGATATGTTTAATAAGTTTTATAAGAATTATTTTAATAATTATTTAATTAATCACACAACTGTAACAATTGTAATTCGTAACGATAATAATTAGTAATTATCATTTTTATTGTTGTTGTTGTTATAATTATTGTCATTATCTAGACGATAAAATCTCTTTTGACGAAGCTTGCACTTGCATCTTGAAATTACGTAAAAGGCAAACGACAACTTCCAGTATCAGGAAAGTTAGTGGATTTCAACCGTTTCTTGGTACAACTGCGACGGGAAAAAACGTACCGGTTCAGGCACTCCAGACCAGACCGGAAGTTCATTTACGAAACGGGAGAAGAGACGCAAACAGGTTTTAGCTCCGGGTTCAGACATGTTTTATGTTTACGAGGGCTCCCCACTCCTAGAGGTGGAAGAGTGGGGATACGAGAGTCCCCCACTCCTCCAGGTGAAAAAATAGGAAAAAGGGAGAATTTCAAGGAAGAGAAAACGCGAAAGTGTCTTAAATTAACGAAAAATAGGAAAATAAGAATAATTCGAAAAAAAAATTCAATGAATTTCGTTAAAAAATTGTCATTTTTTAAAGTTGAAAAAAATTTTTTTATCATTGGAGAAAAGTGTCGTACTTATTCCTTTTTGGTGCCCAATCTCGTAAATATTTCGGCCAATTGTCAAGTAAAAAAATATGCCTCTTTTTTACTTCTTTTTTTTTTTTTGCTTTTGATACGATTTTTAAATATTTCATTTTTTTTTCATTCCGGCGCGTTTTTGTTACACGGAGAGTACACGACGAAAGAAACAAAAACGTTGACTTTATACGATCTTGCGGAAGTGTGTACTCCTCGCCGAGCAACTCAAGGTGCCTCGCGGGTCAATGAATTATCCGCTCGTGATTGGGATAATGATCGACGTAGAGCCTCCGGGCAATCGTACGATCTTCCATTGTTCAAGCCGATTTATACCCGGCCTCTCGCAGCGTCCTCTGTTTCCGAGAGTAGTAAAATTGCCTCGAAGAAATCCCGGATTATCCTAATTGAATGCAACTCCTCTTTTTTTTTTTTTTTTATTGTCATCAAGTTTACGTCATCGGAATGAAACAATTTCTTATTATTTCTTTGAATGTTGTTGTTATGAAGATTTTTTCGAAAATCTCTTTTCTGCAATCATAAATCGATAACTTGTTAATTGTAAATTCTCGCAATTTATGAATTTTCCAAAATAATTGATACTTTTCCTTTTTTTTTTCCACATGGAAAAAAAATCTCCATTGGAACTCAATAATTTTTTGTTTTTGTAACGAAAAAAATCTTTTTACGATATAAAAATTCTTTTTGTTTTCAATATCTTTAATAATGTTTCTTTGTAATTTCCAATTATTTTTCATTTACTTTAAATTCAATTTTTCGCTGGATTTTTTGTTTTCGTTTTATTTTTCACATTGTCAACATTCTTTTCGAAACTTTCGAATTTTCCGCGTTCGCTCTTTCGTGGAAATATTTTTAACCTTTGAGATTTCAAATACCTGAAAGTCATACAAAAAGAATTATTGATTATCTATCAAAGCTTTTATATCTGAAAGAATAAAAAAAAAAAAAAAAAAAAAAAAAAAACGAAATATCGTTATGGACGAAAAATATTATTTAAATTATTTTTTGCAATCCTAAAAATCTGATTTGTTAATGGAAGGCTCGAGAATGATACTTAAGAAACATCAATGAATTTATGAATAGTAAACCAAGAGGAATATCAATAATGAAAAAAAAAAAAAAAACAAAACCAGAAAACGATTTCGTAACTCGTCTTATTTAATTTTCAATTTTCGTAATAGAAAGAAAAATCATAATAACACGGAAATTGTGGTTTTTTTTTGCCATCGTATTTAAAGTATTCTTTTCACTCTTGCTCGACGTCGATTCTCCCCCCCCTTCTCTCTCTCTACCACCCATGCATTTCCTTTTTTCCATTCTCAGATACGAGAAAACCGATAAACGTTTTGGAGGCTTGGAATTATTATGCAAAATGTGGTTTAGTATAATGACATTCTTCTCGATGTATATATAACTCTATAATCGTTTGGTTACCTCACTGTATTATCGTTCAAGCTTAACGTTCGAGCTGCGAGGTGAAACTCTGCCATATCGAACAGATTTCAAATTTCTGAAAAGTCGTGATCAAAATTTAACAAATTTTCGAAAATTTCGTCGTTTACGTTTAAAGCGGGAGGGGTGGGGGTAAATTTATAAAAATGTGCGTATAGTTAAAGCTAAAAATACAATGAATAATGAAACAGTCATATCCTCACAAAATTGACCCTAAAAAGGTCATATTTTTCCGGTCACCTGGTCACGTGACCGGAAAAATAAAAAAAAAAAAAACGTCAATAAAATCGACCTCCTCCAAAGTCACGAAGAAACTTGTTCGAATATCGTGCATTCGCGCTTTCGCTTCAACTAATTATCGTAAACCGTGAATTTGATTTATCATCGACGAATAGATTTGCATACAGACGATGAAAAGCTGAATTTACATACCGAATGGAAAACAATCAAAATTGATATTTTTTTCGTTGTAAAAGTTGGAGGAATCCTTGCCACCTGATTGGCAAAAAGAAAAACGGTTTTACGGAAGTGATGACTTTCGTGATTATTTTCACTAACGTTGTTATAAATCTTCTCGTGATTTCGGGAGAACTACACGGGTTTACTATTTTTTGAAATCGAAAAATACACGAGTGTCTATATCTATATTTTATAATTGAAATGTCTCAATTAACGAATATAAAAATATCTAGTGCTTTGGTCATTTTTGGCGAGACCGATATTTTACCTCGAGTAAAAGTGGAACTCGACTAAAAATACAACGAACAACCGTGCCTCACCAGTTTCAAGAGGCTCGGGCTCTTTTGCAACTACGTACTTAACTTTTGTGCCAAAAATGTTGGTATTCAAGTTTTGTCAACCTGGATCAAGGTCTGCCCAGCCTATGTGGGAAAATTTCGGCCCTCCTTAATAATTCTGAATTATACGAAGGAATAAATAAACAAACAAATTTTCCAGAATTTTTTTTTCACTCCCCTTAAAGCTCAAAGTTTTAATACAGCTTGTAAGATGGATCCTGATATTCGAAGAACTTTCAAAATTATAGAGGAATTTTTTTTTACACAAAATGAGGATTTTATTTACTGAATTATTATTTTTTAATCGATTCAGAAACGTCGCAAATTTAGGTTTTAAAATTAATGGCAATTTCGATCAGACGTCATATTTCAAAAATAGGTTTTTTGATTTTTTACAAAATTATATACGAAGGCCTAGGTTTGATAGATTTTAACAATCGTTTCGAAATTTTTGATTCAGTTCAACCGACTATGTAAAATCATTGAAAGTGCAGACCGTGGAAACGAGGACACTTTTTTTGTCGGCCCACGATAACGGCCCTCCCAGTAAATATACATTTATTTAAAAAATCACGAATATACATTAATACTTATGCTTTCGAATAAAACAAATTTGGACCAAATCGGACAAATAGTTTTTGAGAAAATAATTCGTAAATTTTGCCTATGTTTTCTGGGGTCTACAGGGATGTGTGCCTTTCAATTATTATTTTGAGATATCCGATTGATGGATGACTCCGTGTATACGTCGAAGCGTGAAACTCACGCGAGCACTTTTTACCGAAACGCTACCCTATAATTTTGGATTACTTTTTTTGAAACTTCTTCGCCCATTTTTTTTTCGACTTTCGTGTATCATTGAGCCTCCATCCTTTTCGAGGCTTTAAAACATTTTGATTAATCGATCGAACATTACGGAGGCTGGTGATTATCTCGCAGTGAAAAAAACTCGTCCGTTTCCTGCAAATTTCGAGCCAGTAAATCTCATCTTAAGGGGGGTCAGGAAGTTCAACGCGTAGATATGTTGAAGGCGTTGACTTTTTTTTTTTTGGACATGGACCAATGTTGGATGGAATAAAAATTCCACAATTTTTACTAAATTTGTCCAAATATAGAAACTCAAAAATCAAAAAGTTTTGGGGCCCCCATAAAATTTTATAAATACTTTAATGCTCCTTGCGGTGCAATATGAGAAAGCCACGTATTTAAAACCAGTAGTCATTCTTCGCTGCTCGACTTCCTGAAGAGGATCTTCGCTCGCGGTAAAAAGTGAAAGAATTAAGGTCGCGCGAATCCCGTCAAGCTCAGCGTTCACTGACTCCTTTGGCACATTGAATGTCCATACGTAATCTCAAAAATGCAGTGTTAAATAAAATATTTAAAAAATCAAAAAACTAAACGTTCATTATCATTCGTTAAATTCATAATCCTCGTTATAACCCAAACAAACCCAAACAATAATTTCACCTGAAGTACTTTTTTATTATTAAAAATCAGATATTGTAATTTGAATAACGTTTGGACCGTTGATGAAGCAAATTACTTTGTTCATAAATTAAAATTCCATATATTTATTTCTATAAATGAAAATTAAATTGTTTCATTGATTATTGTTCAACGAAAATAACGAATCGGGAACTCGTCAAGCTAATTGATATCTTATCGTAATTAACTCCTTGATTTTTATTTTATTTTACGTTCACACGGATTTACTAGATCCTTTATGGAAGTTGTAGAAATAGGCTCCGAAAAATGTGTATGTTTTAAGGGCGTTCCGTGAACAATCTAAATGAATCGTGACACGTGAGGACACGCTTGATTTTGCACTCTACGCAATTACATGTGTGTACTTATAGTCGAGTATACGCACATATATTCTTGACCCCTTTCTCATTAACTTCGTATAGTTCTCGGTCACGATAGGAATTATGATACTCCATTGATGCACGTGTACATATATATATATATATATATATTTACAACCATAGCCAATAAAAATCGGTTGCGCTTTTTCTCTCGGTTTATCGCAAAGTATACAGGGTACCTCACAATTCTCATGAAATAATTGAACAGTAATCAAACACTTTTCCCAATACATATATACATATAAATATATATAAAAAGCCTTCTGAAGTGTGAGACATTTTAGGAATAGAAAGATGGCGAAATTTCGAAGCGAAAAGGTCTTTATCACTTTTGGCTACGACGCACCGTTTTCCAGATATTTATTCATTTAGCAATGACTATTTTGGCGCGCAGAGTACCCCTACTCCGCGCGCGCGCCAATCCGCTGCGTCTAGGTGGGGGCGAGCCCCGCCCGTTTGTCGCCCGCCGACCGTCAGATTGGCTGTGATTCTTTAAACAATATCTAAAGAACGATGCATCGGAGAAAAAAATGGAAAAGGACTTTTCTCTTCGGAATACCAAGATCTATCGACTCAGCAATTGTTAGCTGCGAGTTCTTGAACATACTGTATTCGCGCATACGTACATTCTTTTGAAAGAATTTTTCTTCAGTTCCATACAAGAATGATATGTAACGAATACTCGGTTAGGTGCACGCAGGTTCCATACCTCGACCCGTACATTCGTATGAATCGTTGGAATGTATCTTTTTATCGTGAAAAAAAAAAAAACAAATGCGAACGGTAGCACCGCATTGTACAAAAACGCTAGTCGGAGATTAACGACTCACGTTAATTACAGGTAACGCTTTTTGATTCGAGATTATGCGAATGTCAAACGTGTCTATACCGTCTATATATGGTCCAGTCGTAAACTAGGACCGGGAATTTACTCGGTAATAACTAATGTACAGTCGTTTACTAAACTATAATATCCATCGCTTATACGCTACAGCAATTAATAAATTACGTCCAATTATTACTAAAAATCAATCAATTAAATCACACCACTAATAAATTCAATGAAAAATTAAAATAATCGGATAAATGAATACGCATTAGTGCCACATAAAATTTTAATACACGTTTTTCGACGTCCCCAAACAAAAATTCCATTTAAATCAGGAAAATGCTTTCTTCGTCGTGGAATTTACAACGATCATCCTCATCTCAGAATAAATGTATCTTCTGCAATCTTACAACAATCTCCGAGTGGATTCTCTCGTTCCGTCAACTTTCACCATTTCAGACGCAAACTAGTCGGACGGTCGGTTCATACAAAGGACAATCGTCGCAAATTATTTCTAGAACGACTGGTCTTTATGAGCCCGTCATATCCATCCTATTGGAATATCCGGCTATTTCGAGGACCCTCCTCGAAATTAAGTCTTCGAAATCACATTTTCCTCGTACATCGAGTTATAACATAATTAGCGAACGAAAATATTTATAAAATTGTGCATCTTTGCTCGTTCCATCACGAAAGGATTGTTCGATTGACCGAACGAGGCAAACGAAGAACAAACTCGGTCACGGCTCGGTATGCCGCATAAACGTGTGGAGTACCGCACCAGATCGAACGTAATCACCGCATACTTGCGCGGGCGGCATTCTTTCCTCGCGATTCTTTGAGAATACCACCAAAAAAAATTAATAAATATAAAAAATAAATTAATAAATATAAAAAATAAATAATAAATATGAAAATAAATAAATAAATAAATAAATATGAAACCAAAAATCGCTTTTGATAAAAACAGAAATATATAAACAAGCTGTACACTTCCGGTCTTTGAGGAAACAATTACACTTATTTTTTTAATAATATTTGTATACATTTTTAAAATATTTTTTTAATTCAATAAAAAAGAATAAATATTCATTCGAGACGTATCAGGAAATTGTACGGGCTACAATTTGCTCCAGAGGATAATTTCTGGATTTCGGTGTTTTTTTTTTTCGGACTATATGTATAGGTTTATAGAAACGCTTTGATTACTTCGTATCTTACGTGTACGAATAGACGATTTCGTGAAAAAATGAAATGAAGAAAAGGGCGCTTGTAATTAGGCGGATGATAATGATATACCCGAAGATACAGTCGGCTAAAATCATCTTCGGAACTACGACGCGTTAATACTCCCGAAAATAAAATTGGTAAGACCCTGACATGGGTAGGGGGAGGGGGGAATTGACTTCCGTGCGCCACGTATAAAACCGGAATTCTTCGGGGTCGAACTCGTCCAACGGACGCCTTGAAGTCATTGTAAATTGCGATAAAGAAGCATTTGTAAGCGCGTGTCCGGTACACGGAGCGGTGACCGCAGTCAGGAAATACAATTTCCATAAATATTTATATTTGAAAATATATATTTATATATATATATATATATGTATGAAACGATGGTGTTTCGTGCATACGAAAATAATTCGAGGGTCTGATAATCAACGAGAATTCATGAATTTATCGACCTCGGGGAACCAACGACTATTAAATGTCATAAACTCTCACCGGTATATCGGAACTGCGTTTCTTCCCTGCCAAAGATGTTCTCCTTGTCACACATCTTTATCTTTTGTAACATACGATAAATTTGACATGAAAAAAACGAAGACAAAAATCCATATAGTGTTTGTTGATACATAAATATAAAATATATTTATAATATATTTTAAAAAATATTTTTTTAGAATTCTATAAATTATAAATAATAAATAAATTTTATAATAATATTATTTATAATAATATATTACAATACAATTTATTTATATTTTATTTATAATTTTATTTAAAAAATAATAAATAAATATAAAATATGTTACATATTTTATATGTATTAAAAAGCCTTTTTAAGTATTAAATAACAACAAATTTTTTTATTTCCTTTTACTTTTTTGACTTTTTTTATTTCCACAAAAAATCCGAAAAATTTATTTTTCCAACCATTCCAAGATATCCAACGGAAAAAGACGATATCCTTGCATTTTTCAAGCGCTTTCGATGTATCTCTATTGACGAGGTTACTCGTTTCTTTTATTTTTCCCTATCCTTTTGATCCAACAATAAATGCCCGTAAAGATACGTCCCCACTGACGTCACGAGATGAATGATCGGGATGAACTAAGATGGGATCTTTTTCTATAGAGTGAGCCATTGATTTTCTACCATTAAAGAGAAAAGGGGGGAGACAGGTAAAAATATCGATTTTCAAAAGCTGGGAGCGATCGCAGTTTAATTAACATTATAACTATTTAGTGGCCGTTTTTCTTCATATTATTTTTTTATTTTTATATTCGTTTCATTTACTTTTCAATTATATTTTTTTCCTTTATTTTTATTTTTCATATACGTATTTATAAAATTACGAAAAATAAAATATTAAGGTATTTTATTTTTTTTTTTTGTAAATAAATATTATTATAAATTTTAAAAAACGAGCCATAATAAAACACTTCGACATTTCAATTGTTATGTTTTAATGAATTGCTGGATTTGCACATTCTTTCGGTATATCAAATGTACAGTTGATATCATTATTTTTGTTATTTTCATCACGATTATAAAACGATCGTACTTTTACTAATAAAGGAGAGGGTGAAAGTGAATGCAGCCGGACAATTCCAACCGCAATCGTGCCAAGTTTGCTATCTCCGCAAATCCACTATTTTGTAATTCCGCTTGGATAGCCCAAGCATTCCTACATTCACAGCCGAAAGTCCGGTCCGATCTAAATTTGAGGACTCCGCGATTTCGCATAAATTTCAATACGTCAGGACGAATCGAGGAATGACGTAAAATAATAACAATGTTAAAAAATTTGAATCATCTAAGCAAATTACTAATAATTGAATAATACATCGAAAGAAAAAAAAAACAATTTTTTGATGAAACAAAAAAAAAATATTTTTTAATATATTTCTTATTAGTTAAAATTTTATTTGCTGCACAAAAGTACTTTTTCTTTTTTGAACTCGTTGAATCGTCAATTCAATAAATAATTCATTTTTATTGTTAATTTAATTTAAAATCGTTATCAACAAATATTCATGAAGATTTTATTTAAAATAATAAATTAAATAATTTATTTCGTGAATTGACAATTGAAAATGATCTTTTTATCATTATCAAAAAATGTTCGCCATACCCTTTGATAAATCTGCGAAAAATAGTGCGATTCTGAACACATAAAACTTTTAGCAGGGAATGTACGCGTGTGTGATAAATGCTGTACAGAATCTATACAAGAGTAATCGGCGGGGAAAGAAATAGAAATTCTTTCCGCGCGGAAGTAAAGTTGGCCTGATTAAAAAAACAAGACACAAGCAATCACACGAAACGATTAAAAGACAAGCAACTGCCACCGTACTTGTAAACATTGTAGGGAAGCTTCTTTCTCTAATTACAAAGAGAAGTGGAAAACTCCTGCAAAACGACAACCCACCGCAACGCAGTGCAAATCGGTATTGCTATTCTCCAGGCGCTCGTATTCCTACCAGCGATTCAATCATGTAAGTATAGAAAAATAACTTTTACGCTGTTCGAGAAAAAAATATAATTTTTTTTTATTGTCCTGTAGCATAAATTTGCATTTTTTTTACTTCCGGAAATATATTTTCCTTTTAAAAGTATTTTCAAGAAATTAATAGCAACATTAAAATTGATATAAGTATTTTTTCGTAACGCCGAAACTTTAACTACTGAGTTTTCATTTAATAAACATTTGACGCTGAAGAAGAATTTAATCGAAACAATTTTGTAACATAGACGTGATTTTAAAATCCCGCCTAAATTCAAGCAATCTACCGTCCTTACAAACCGCTGATTAACACGAAATCAACGTTATGGAGTGTCGGTATATTCACTTCTTAAATTACCGACAGAGATTGCCTGACACTTTTTATGTTTTCGATTGATAACGACGAAGCGACAGATCTCGAGATCACAACACAAAAAATCATTTATCAAAGTTTTAACCTGAGATGTGTGATCTTTATTATCGCAAACGAAGCCAATATCGATGGTAATGCGAGTGGAAAAGTCAAAGCGATAAGAAGAGGGTTGCCGTTATTCGGTACTTTTTTATTTCTGTAAATGTCCGGAATTTTTAGTTTCCTACACCCCCACTCGTAGCGCTGGTTATGATGTGCTTTGCACGCCGCGCATATGAGTGCATAAGTTTATTGAGCTGAATGTATCCCCATAAATGTATGTATAACCCATCAATGTCTATATTCCACTAACAATAAACATATGATGTTCAATAATATACCGAAATTAATGCACTAATTTTTATGCGAATAAGCGGATTGAAATATAAGTATTCGGTCGCATATAATAACTTCAATTGTTATCGTCATGGCCAAAGTGCTCGAGCTTTCGTAATGTAGCTGAATAACGAGAACTAGAGCATATTTGGAAACTTGTTTACTAATATTTTCAAGAACTTCTACTGTATAGTTTCCGAATTAAGTCGCTAATTACATACGAAGCAATTTTTCCATACAAAAATCACATTTTACGTGTCTCGTCGTTACTCTCGCGCGACAAACACTTTCTCTCAGAACTCCTAGCGTCGCGTGTCGGTGAGAGATAGAATTAAAAGTTGCAGACGATACGCGATGTATGGAACTGCACGGGAATAACGCAGCGCGTCAACCTCCTTGTAGAAAGAGAACGCGTGTTTTGATTACCGGAGCGCTGCGAGCGCGGTGTTTTCCGGGGTTCTGTCCGACAAATATCAGCCACGTCCTAACTTCATGGCAGGCGTTATCGTTATTGTGTCTCGCATCGACGGGTAAATTTTCTCACCGAATCCTCGGATAAACTTTCGCAAACGTGCCAGGGTCCGGCTCGGAAATAAAAGAAAAGGAAAAACACAGTCATAGCGAAAAATGGTGAGTGATGAATCCTGAAAGTCCGTAAACCGTCGAGATTGAACCGGTGCACTGGACAGTCCCTTGGTCCCCTCGCACACCCGTCGATGACAGTCACGAACAACACGCTCACGTCTCGTACCCGTCAAAGAAATAAAAACAAAAAAAATACCAAAAGTCCGATACCATTTATTTCTGGGGACGGTTTTCGTCAAAACTCATTACCTCGATCGACTACCGTGGTTCTAGGTTATGTTTCGGCAGCTCGCTGATTCTCGGCGAGCGATTATGGACGGAACAGACATTCCTATATTTTTCCAGCTTTAATGCCTTTGGCAGCAGAATCACTATTCCGTTATTGACGATTACTCGTCGCCATAAAAAGCTATCAGCCGCTATTGAAAGTCTGAGTGATATTTACTTCTGATTGAATTTGGTCGATCTACGAAGTATAATCATTGAAACGTAATGATAACGATTTCTCATATCCCAAAGTTTCATCAACAGATCCTCTTTAGACTTCGTATTAAGCAATGGAAAAAAAAAGTAGCAATCGATTCATACGTTTCCAGCCGCTGCGACTGGACATCAAGCGCAAGCTAACTGCGCGTTCGGACAGAGTAAAAAGCGTCGATCTTCATCCGACCGAGCCATGGATGCTGTGCTCTCTCTATCAGGGCCACGTGAACATCTGGAATCACGAGACCCAAACCCTGGTGAAAACGTTCGAAGTGTGCGACGTCCCTGTGAGAACGGCAAAGTTCGTGCCACGCAAAAATTGGGTGGTTACTGGCTCGGATGACATGCAAGTCAGAGTCTTCAATTACAACACGCTCGAGAGAGTTCACGCGTTTGAAGCGCACAGCGATTATGTCAGATGCATCGCCGTTCATCCGACTCAGCCCTTTATTCTCACCAGCAGTGGTCAGTTAACTTTCAAGTCTATTCCTTTTTGTACGACGCAACGAATGTGATTGAAAAAATCAAAGTATTTCATAGTCTTATATTCGATCCTTCTGCATCGTCCGCTATTAGGCTAATCCAGTGCTGGTTTGAACATCAAATTAATAAAAACCGTTGTACATTCATTTCCGGTTCCTTTATCAACAGACGACATGTTGATAAAGCTATGGAACTGGGAGAAATCATGGAGCTGCAAACAGTTGTTCGACGGTCACACTCACTACGTTATGCAGATAGTGTTCAATCCGAAGGACAACAACACCTTCGCCAGCGCCTCGCTGGATCGCACAGTAAAGGTGTGGCAGTTGGGTTCGCCGACGGCGAACTTTACCCTCGAGGGTCACGAGAAGGGTGTGAATTGCGTAGATTATTACCACGGTGGTGACAAGCCCTACTTGATCTCAGGAGCGGACGACAAGTACGTCAAGATCTGGGATTATCAGAACAAAACTTGCGTTCAGACCCTCGAGGGCCATACGCAGAATATCTCAGCGGTTTGTTTCCATCCGGAGTTGCCAATCGTGTTGACAGGCTCGGAGGATGGTACAGTCAGGATTTGGCACGCGGGGACTTACAGACTCGAGTCCTCGCTGAATTATGGCTTCGAGAGGGTTTGGACGATAGCGACAATGAAGGGTTCGAACAATGTCGCCATCGGCTACGACGAAGGCAGCGTTATGGCAAAAGTTGGTCGCGAAGAACCGGCAGTCTCGATGGACTCGTCAGGTGGCAAAATTGTTTGGGCTAGACACAGCGAAATCCAACAAGTAAATCTCAAAGCCCTCGGCGAAGAGGCACAAGACGGCGAACGCTTGCCGTTGGCTGTCAAAGACATGGGTGCTTGCGAAATCTATCCGCAAACGATCCAACACAATCCTAACGGACGTTTCCTCGTCGTCTGCGGCGATGGCGAATACATAATTTACACGTCAATGGCCTTGAGGAACAAAGCTTTTGGACAAGCCCTAGAATTCGTTTGGGCTTCCGATTCCAGTCAGTACGCGGTGCGCGAAAGCTCCTCTACCGTCAAGGTCTTTAAAAATTTTAAGAAGAAGAAAACCATCATGCCGGACTTTGGGGTCGATGGTGAGTCGACGAATTTGAAAATTTGTTCGGGGAAGTATTTCTTCCTGTTAAAGTATTGACTTAAATGTACACAAATTAAGTACATCAATTTATATTGAATTCCTAACGAATATCTCTTTTCACAATGTTTTTAATGTGCCCCTTTCAGCTATATTCGGTGGATTCATGCTCGGCGTTTCTTCCGGCTCGGGTCTCTCGCTCTACGATTGGGAGACCCTAAAACTCGTCCGTCGTATCGATATCCAGCCCACCCACGTTTATTGGGCGGAGAACGCTTCGCTGATCGCCCTCGCTACCGCCGATCAGTATTTCATTCTCAAGTATCACGCTGACGCTGTCGCGAACGCCCCGGAAAACGCGGAGGACATCGAAGACGCTTTCGAGGTGGGTTTTCAACTCTGGCGTTTCATTTTTAACTCACGCTTTACTTTTTTCTATTCACGTTTGCACGGGAGAATAATTTTTAAGCAGTCGAGTGTTATTTCATTTAAAAAAAAAGCCTTGTTTCTTTTTTTTACTTTGCTATTGAATAAGTACAATTCATATTTGGGGGTTCGTTATTACACTGAAAAAAGGGATAAGCAAATTTTTAATATCTTGTTATTTATCTCGTTAATAAATGATTTTTTTAAATGAGTCTTATTGAATGATCGTAACAAAATGTACTATGATGTGCCTAGATGGTGAATGAGATGAGCGAAGGCGTGAAAACTGGGCTCTGGGTCGGGGATTGTTTCATCTACACGAACAGCGTCAACAGAATAAATTACTTCGTCGGTGGCGAGGTGGTGACGATATCACATCTCGATCGTCCGATGTACCTGTTGGGTTACGTGCCCAGGGACAACAGGCTCTATCTATGCGACAAGGAACTCGCCGTTGTTTCCTACTCGCTTTTGCTCTCGGTACTCGAGTATCAGACAGCCGTAATGCGAAAAGATTTCGAAACTGCCGACAGGTAGGATTATGATTTCGGTATTTATTATTTTTATTATTTTATCAGCGAAATCTTACAACGCATTAATGATTGAAACAAACGAAAAAAGTTTATTTTTCGACAAAGTGAAATATCATTCGATCGATTTTCTTATATCACGCAAATTCGAGAAATTTCTCGAGCTCGTAATCATTCGTCTATCGAATTGTCATTATCCGAGTAAATGTCGTAAAAATCTGAAGATTCGATTGAGAAATCCGTGGTTATCTACAATCGCTGTCGTTCCATCTTAAGGACACGTAGAAGCTCGACATAACCTCACAAATTTTCGAATCCAGTTCGACGTTTCAATTTTGCCATAAAAATGTTTCATCCTTGATAAATCGTGGTTTATAATTTCCAAAGTCCCTCTTTTTTATGTGGTAAATTTTCTACGTGTCCTTAACCATCAGGCGAATTTCGGACTCGTATGAACGCTGATTGATGAAGTTCGTAACGATTATTCATCAGAGTATTGCCGACGGTGCCAAAGGAGCATCGGACTCGGGTCGCCCACTTCCTGGAAAAGCAAGGTTTCAAGAAGCAAGCTTTGGAGGTGTCAACCGATCCCGAGCACAGGTTCGAGCTCGCCTTAGCTCTGGGTGATCTGTCGACCGCGCACACACTCGCGAACGAAGCGAACAGCCAACAAAAGTGGCGGCAGCTCGCAGCACTGGCTACTCAAAAGGGCAAACTCCGTCTCGCTCAGGAATGCCTCCATCACGCTCAAGACTTCGGTGGCTTGTTGTTGCTCGCTACGAGCACCGGAAATGCCACGATGATCGAGAAACTCGGACAAGCCGCTGACGACAGCGGTAAAAACAATATTTCGTTCCTGTCGAATTTCCTCCTCGGTGACGTCGACAAATGCCTCGAAATCCTTATTAAAACCGACCGCGTTCCCGAGGCTGCTTTCTTCGCTCGAGCTTACGCACCCAGCAAGATATCACACGTCGTAAAACTCTGGAAAGAAAAATTATCCGCCGTCAGCGAAAAAGCTGGACAAAGTCTCGCCGATCCTGAACAATACGAGAATCTCTTTCCTGGCTACAGGGAATCACTCAGGGTCGAGCAATTCCTTAGGGAGGACAACAAGCGGAGAATCCCCGCCTCGGAATTCCCCAAACTTCAGGTATGAATTCACCAATATTCGAAATTCCGATTTCCAGCGAAATACCAAATTCATGCAATAGCCTAATGACCTAATAACCTAATTTGTTTTCCATTCGAAAGCAGAGAGACTGAAGAATTCATTCGAATATTTAAAGTTATATAGGAATTATTTTAAACATTCTAATTTATTCTTCAGTCTTTCACTCTTCAGTCAATCTGAATTTTTCACCTCGAAAAATGTCAAATATAATTTAACATTTCTTAACAAGTCTTCCCAACCTTTCTATTTCTCTCTTCTACCCACGTGGGCCTATTTCGAACTCGATAACAAACAAAATATATATTCCATTTATATTAGCAATAAATAATGATTTATTAGCCACTTGGCGAGTGCGGGCATGAAGCGATATCGATTTGATAATAAACACCGCGAGTGTCACGTAAAGAGAGCGAGAGGGAGAGAGAGGGAGAGATAAAGAAGTAGAATTAACAATTCCACGGTTCCGTACGCGCCGATTATATCCCGCTAACTAAAGAGAAGCTAAAAAGAAGAAAACACGATGTGCATGGAATGTACAGGGGTTTTGATCCTGAAGAGCTCGAATCAGGGGAGTAGCACGAACTGCCAAACCCAGAACGAGAATATTCAACGATTGTTGATTGAGGCCATTCTAGGAGTACCGCCGGTCTTTTTTTATGATGATTGCTCGACGATAAACCGGATATCGTATTTATGTTGTGCAAATCGTCTTGGTGAGACTGTACCATTATGAGCATACCTGTCGAGCGACGATTCAACGTTGCAAATGCAATAACAATAACTCGACACGCTGCCAAACGTACGCGACAGTTTTCGTTTTATTCTTTTTTTCTTCCTTCTTTTTTTTTGGCTTTTTTTTCTTAATTTTATGGTCACTCATAATCACATTGTAAAGATTTAACGCTCGGTCATGCCTGTTAGAGATAATAGAGCGATCGTAACGCGCTCCGGTTTTCAGAACACCCAATAACGAGAAGTAAAAAAAACAAATGTTGAGGCAATTGGAATTAAAACGAAAGAATTAATAAAATCGGAATAATCGTAGAGTTTATTGAAATTTGGGGAATTGGAAAAATTGGAGGATACATGAAAATTTGAGGCATTGGAATAATTTAATGATTAAATAAAATTGAAGGAATCGGAATAATTGAAAGACTAATTAAAATCGAAGGAAATGGGAATATAAAAAGTTTAACTAAAAATAAAGGATTGAAAAAATAGAAGACATTAAAAACCTATTTTTTTCTTCTTCGAGATGGCTTTGACATTTTTGAAAAATTGTATTTGCATTTTTTATATTTGATTTGTATTTTTTTTTCGTCTGTCCTCTTTCAAAAACACAATTAGCCCAGTTGACAGCCCATTTCCACTATATTTGATAGAAAACTAAAAATCATTATAAAAAGGACGAAAATCCCCCCCCCCCCTCTCCCAAAGATAAGAACATTTGATCAAAGCATTAAACTGTTGTTACGCTTTTCAGCCCAACACAGAACGAAAACCAGCCGAGGAGTTATTAGCAGCTGAGAATGCCGGAAGTTTCGTCGCCACGGAAATCGCGTGTCCTGGTGCTTCGGACAACGAACCCGAGGAAACGGACGACTCGTTGGCAAACAGATTGCAAAGTTTGGGATTGAGTTCGTCGACGAGCGGTGGCGATCGGGCGATCGTCACGAACATTGACGTCAAAAATGAAAAACTGCGAAGCACGTCAAGACCGTTGACCGTGGACGAGGATGATCTGGAACTGGACCTTGAACTCGACGTGAATATCGACACTACGGTGAGTTTTTAATCGGGCAGCGATCAGCGGATGATAAAAAAGAAATCCATTATTTTATGGAGTCAACCAATCACGAACAAAGTCAATCGATCACAAAACTGAGGCAAACATTTGTTTCGGTACGAAATCTCATTTTTCTAACGCCGCCTAGTATTTTTTTCCGTTTGTTTGAGTTAGTTTGGCTTTATGATACAAATGATTAGAGACATCTATAGGAAAAGTCATGGATTTCTTTTTACTACACCTAATACATTTTCACTTCGCTCGAAACGAAAGTAATTTTTTTTTTTTCGACGATTCCGTTCAGCCCGAGCGAAGTACCTTTGCCTAGTAGTCTTTGAAACAAACTCAAACAAAGGCAATGGAAGAAAAAAAGGAACGAGTCGAATTGTTTTAGAATTTTCGATTTTTCTTTTCGGTGATGTCAAGAAACGAGGAAGAAAGGAAAAATGAAGAAAGCTAGCGTGCCTGGGATGACGCAGCGCGAGCAGACGCGCGGAGAGAAAACCCTGGCAATTAGGCGATGGCTTAATGCCCTTAAAATATACACGACATCGGGAGTAACTCTAGAAGGGTATTAAATTGCTAAAATAGACCGTAACGAGCCAAGGGCTTAGGGTTAGCAGGTATATAGCCTTCGGACGTATACTCGACGTACACATAATACCTCTTCATCCTCCTCCTCCTCTTTTCCCCCCTATCCTTCTCTTACCGCCAACATTCACTCCTCTCAAAATGCCCTCTCCTCGTTCACGTATAACTCTCGCGATAATACGCGGTAGCTCTCTCCTGTAAGCTCGTAAAATACGAGGAGCCCTGAACCAAACGAGAGAAACAAAGATATTCCACGTTGGACATTGATATGTTCTCCCGCAGTTTAGACCTTGCGCACAACTTCATACTTTAAGCGTGGTTGCGAATTGAGAAGTTCAAGGCGGTTAAGTGTCGAATCTGAAACGAAGAAATAGCAAACATGAAAAAAAGAAATAGCAAATCTAAAATAAAGAAATATCAAGTCGGAAATGAAGAACTAGCAAATCTGAAACGAAGAAATAGCAAATCTGAAAATTCTGTCAACATTCGATATTGGTCAAAGCCGTTTTCCGAATATTTTCGACAAATTCTATTTAACGTTTTTCTTATATTTTGATTTTGATCTGTATTTTATATTTCCAATATTTTCTTAAATATAAAATATAAGAATATCAGTATCAAAATGAAACACTATATTGTTAAAACTGAAACTTTGGCCATCGGAAAAAAAAAACGAATTTGACGAAAAAAAAAAAATGTATTTCTTCCAAGGGTACAGATACGAAAACAAATCGGGAGGGTTGTTTTTGCTTGGACCCCGTCGCGCCTCCACATCGGTGAAAATCATTTTGCCTCGTGGCTTCGCCGAGTTTAGCTCGTTTCTTCTGTACACTGATTCTTTTTGTTCCAACGAGGAAGTCGAGAAGATAAACAGAATGAGAAATAGAGACCGGAGCGAGAACGAGGAAACGAGTGAAAGGGGGAGAGGCAGAGAGAGAAAGAGAAAATATGATAGATTTTATTGTCTTAGTAAAAGACTTTCGAGCAATTGAAGATAGTAATAAAAATATTAACAAAATAAAAGTATGAGATTCAACAAAATTAATAACAACATAGTAATATAATAAAAATAAGCAAAACACGGAAATATAACCAAAAATACCCCAAAAACGTAAATATAACCAAAAGTAACACGAAAACATAACCAAAAATCCCCAAAAATTGCAAAATTGTGATAAAAACCCAAACATGTTTAAAAACATAAAATCTTAATCCACAATTGATTGAAAATATGCTTAACTCGTGACTCAAAAATAAACTCGAAAGTAAAAGAAACAAAAGTAAAAGTGAGAAAGAGAGAGGGAGGAAGAGAGATTTCGAAGTAAGAAAGAGCTAGAAAAAAAAAACGAAGTCGTGACGTGGGTCTGTGCGCGGAGTCAACGATATCCCGGATTACGACGTCGGTGCGCCGGATTGTTATGGCAACATGGCTGTAAACAAAATGCAGCGTGACTGCTCGGGAGTAAACAAGCCCCGGAGGGGTCTTGCAAAAAGCTTCGATGAAGGAGAACGCGGCCCGGTGGTTCGCCTTCTCCCAACTCTATCCATTGCCCCTTCCCACTTTTCGTTTCCTCTCTGTCCATTTGTATCGGTTAAACGCTTCAACGGTAGTAAGAGCACCCGTATCGATTTCCCCCATATATATATACATATATATATATATATATATATATATATATATATATATATATATATATATATATA
>JAPYZI010003546.1:0-17351 GCA_030523105.1 Ophioninae sp. A BG-2022a | reverse complement strand
AAAAAAAAAAAAAAGAAAACCCGGCGGAGGAGAAAAACTCCCGGCGACTTTACGAAGGGGAGCGCCTCGTCGATTTCATCGTGCGAGCGGTATCCTCCGAGCGAACCACCGGAGAAAACGAGAATCGGAATGGCGGGGAGTGAGAGTGAGAGAGAGAGAAAGAGAGAGATGGGGGGGGGGCGGGGAAGCGGTGCTTTGGAGACTCGACGCTCACCGCTATCGGTCGAGAAGAATCGAGTTCGCAGCCCAGAGGTGATTTCACGATTTTTTGCCCTCTGACGCGTCACTCTCGAGGCTTCGTACCGTAGACGTGACGAATACGGAGGATCGAAACTGCGGACAGTAGGAACGCCGACACTGCGTTGCTTTAGCGCTCCTTTCACAATTTCCTTCAATCACGTTGAAAAACACGCGCCCGTGTCGCGTATAGTTGACGAGCGGACACCACTGAACACGCGGCGGCCTCGAGGCACGACAGGCCGAAATAGAGAATAAAAGATTAACAACAAAGAAAAAGAGTTTCCAAACGTACGCACTAAAACACACGGAACTCAAGCACGAGAAACTTCGCGTTTAAGGAAACGAACGAACAACAAACAAACAAACAAAAAACCAGAGCACGGAACGAGCGAATCCCGTCCCCGAACGCGCGCGCACTGTGCTCTTGAATAATTCGGTTGGATTTTCCCGTACACTCCGAAGACTCCACCTCAAACTCTCGTGTATTTTCTCTTACTCTCGCGTATATTCGATGTTTTTTTCTTTTCACCCCCGAACGATCAATTCGAGTTTAGAACGAAGCGCGGCGGATGTAACGAACGAAGGAAGCGCGTCGCGCGTCGACGTCCGTGCGTCGCGGCTGCCGATGGCGGAATGAACCAGTGGCGCCCCAAGGTACCGCGACAGTGGCGCCGCTGTCGCCGCGCGCTCGCAACACCCCGCGAAGCATCTCTCCTGTACGCTCGCTTCCCCGACTGACCGCAAGAGCGAGAGAGAGACCAATAGTGCGAGACGGCGAGCTCGTTTGCGCGGCTGGGAGGTGGAGGACCGAGCACCGATACAGAACTTGAGTTTTTTTCCCCTTCTTAGTTTCCCCCGATCCTCCCGGGCGCGCACGGTCGCTCTCCGTCTTTCTCTCTTCAGCCGGCAAACTCACCGATAATATTGAAATCGTAGTGTTGGTGGGTATGTCGCCCGGTATGGATTTAGTGTACGTTAGAGAGAGAGAGAGAGAAGGCGCGCGCGTAGCGCGCACCCACGGCGTATACGAACGTGTATAATGGATATTTACACCGACGGACCACCTGGCTTCGAGAGCGCTCGCGCGATTCTCCACTCCCCCCACCCCTCCCCGCCGTCTCTGGCCCGCCGCTTTACCGTTCGATCTTCTCTCTCGCTCTTGGAGATCGCTTTACGTCTCGTTCACTTTTCCACCGCTCGCGTACCTCTCGCTCTCTTGTAATACTTATATTCGCGCACTCCGGCTCCTTCCTTATCGCGATCTCTGTCGCGCTCAACCGCCTCGACCCTTCGTCTCTCTATTTCGTTTCCACCTCGTTTTACACACACAACTGCGCGCTCTCGCGCTTGCTCCCTCTCCCTCTCTCTCTCTGTAGCTTGTTTGGTATTTTGTTCTCGCATCTTCCATTCTTTGCGTACTCTCTCTTTCTCTCTATCTCTCCTTCTCTCTTCCCCCACTTTCTTTCCGTCTCTCTCTCTCTCGGTCCGTCTATTTCTCTCCGGGTCTTTCGAATTCTTCCTCCGTTCGCGCTCACGACGCTCCGTCCTTTCGCCACTTTCGCCTTATCAAGAGCCTATCTCTCTCGTGCCCGCACGGTCGTCACTGCCTCGCTCGATCCCTCTCGCACTTTACGCGCTTCCAGTACTTTCGTTCGCTCACTCGCTAATTTTCTACGAGCGCCTCCGTCTCCCTCGTTGCCGTTGCTTTTCTTCTCTTTCTCTCCCCTCTCCCCTGCCGCCCGTCGCGCTTTTTTCTCCCGCCCTCCCTCCCGCCCTCTTAGGCCCCTCTCCCTTGCCCCTGACGACACTCCGTCTTGCGTTCCCTCACCTAACGGGTGTCCTAACGATTTCGCTTCCTCGCTCGCCTCGACCTTGCACCCGTACCCGTACACCGGCCAAAATACTGTATACTCGTTCCGCGGACACTGCTGAGGCCCTCCGCGCACTCGTTGCGGTCTTATGTTCGCGCTGAATTCTTCCCGGTGAGAAAAAACGGCCGGTCGAGACCGATTCTTCGAATTTCGCACCACCCCCTTCCCCTTCCCCGCTCTTTCTCTCTCTCTCTCTCTCTCTCTCTCTCGTTCTCTCTCTGTCTCGCCGTTCCTCACTCGCGTGGACGCGCAGCAACGGAATCGTGATTTTTGGTCGCGAGAGAACCTCGACCTTAGCCGCACTGGCGTTCCGGACTTTCAACGAGTTACGCGCTTCCAGCTGGACTGGAGATCGCTGCTTTGGAAATTTTTTGAAGCTGGCGCGTTTATTCGAAAATCTACGGTATTTGCGACAATGATAGAAACGATAAAAGGAGAGGATGGTAAGATTTCGAATAGTTTATCGACACTGCTATTTTACGGTTGATACACGTATAAGGACAGATGTGTACACGTGGATGGTCGAGAGTATCGAAGTTTTTTCTTTTGCATTTTCTTGAAACTCGAGGTCTCCGGAATATGCGGTGAAAACGGCAAGTTAATAATTCGATAAATAAGCCTGTTACAGCAGAGAAAGTGAAACGTGCTTTTTGTGTTCATTGAATATCAAATTTTCAAACGCGTTTTTCTCAAAACCACGACAAAAGGTCTCGAAACACCATTGTCTGGTACTTGTCGAAGCATTTTTTTCCGTTATTTAGTTTGGGTTTTGCAGGCAAAATAATTTTTTGGCCTAAAAATTCCTGTTTATGATCAAAAGCCCGCTATTTTGTCATAAGTCGATATTTTCAATTTCGACTATCACAGGTACCAGATTATAGTAGCGTTTTTAATCATCTTTTTTGTTTTTCCGTTCTGGGGATTTTTTAAGAAACGCCAGTGGGTATCGTACAATATCCTTGTATGTTTCTTATATTTTTATATAAAGACAATTAAACATATTTTTAAATGTATTTGAATTTGAATTTTACTTTTAGATCATTCAAACCCCAACCCGAAGTTTCAAATAGTTTTCGTTGAAAATAATTCACAAAAATGAGCTTTTTTTCGGCTCCTAGGTGTATACCTCCCCTGAGCGAGAAGTATATCTAGCGTGCGATTTCAGTGGTGTGTATCCATTATCCCGAGAATAATAGTTAACCGCAGAAAACCTCGATTATCCGAATCTTGGTTATTCGAGTTTTCGGTTCGCCGAACGCTTCGGTGCCTGTAATTGAACCCCCGATTATCCGAACTCATCGATCATCTCTATTTTCCTCAGTTTAGATACCTACATATAGATACCAAATTTTCTCTTTTTTTTTAATTACTCTAAGAAAGCTGCTTTCTAAGATTTCTAGATATTTAAAAAATCCACTATTGTCCGTTCGTACCTCGATTCGTCAGATCTGTTGCTGCTGTTCTTGAAACAAATTCGAGACTTAGCGGCCAAGAATCTCGAAAACTGACGAAAAACTAGACTGCCAAAAATCCATTATTGTTTTGAGGAACGATTGTCGTTTAAGAAAGGATTCTACTTTGGGCACTCAAAAAAAAAAAAAAATGTTTTTATAATTTGTAATAAGATTATGAATAAAGATATCGATGCAGCGTTTGTTGAGCTCAATAATTACACTCTTGAAATATATTTAAATAATTTTTGGTTTATATATTTTATGCATTTTAAAAATATAAAAACACTATTTTTATGCGATTTCAGAAAAGGGCCATCTAAGACAGAAAAAATAATTATTTTTAGACCCAATTTTAGACACATTACCAGCAACCAATCGAACACAATTTTTTTACCGCATATACAAAAATAATAGAATAACAGCGAAATGATGAAAAAAATGCATGTTTTTTTACTGATTTTTGTTGAAAATAAAATAGTAAAAGTCGAAATTTTTAAATAATTTTAGACCAATAAATTCAGAAGTTTTGGAAATTTTAGCAAGTGGTGTAAAAATCGTAGCTTCAAAATAAACGTGTTCAAATTTTTTCCACAGCACGAATCTCAAAAACATTAACTTACGCTTACTCAGCGATACTCGCATCATTTTCACAGAATATTCTTCGTTATATTTACATTCGAAAAACGTAAAGAAAAATTCGATATTTTCAAAGTTTCGAAGTACAACCTTGCCTTAGCTGCATAAGCACTAGTGGTATAAAAAATTGAAGCTCTATCAACTGTTAATAGATATAAAATAAATAATTTATTAAAAACATCCTAAATCTATTTTCAAGTATTCAATTTTTCAATTACGAAAAGGATGGTTGAGTATCCGAATAACTTCGAGTAATCGAGGTTCGACTGTATTGAAACAGGTTTGACAACGTAGATACGGATCGTTCGGTACGATCCCAAAATCGATGCACGGATACCGATGCTGTCTCGGTACGGATAGCGACAATTGCAATAAACTCCGCTATTTACTTGTCAAGCCTGTATGAGCGTAGTACGATAATTTTTTAAATAAAACAATAACTATTATTTTATTTTTATTGAGCCACGCTAATTGCTGGTAGATCGATCGTAAAAAATACCGGAAGGAATAGGAACGTGCAAATTTGATCGATACTCCACGAAAAATTTGAAACGTGAATATTTACATAACAGAAATACAGCTGCGGTTGGAAGAACGAAAAATAGACGTTATGATTTTACGTTTCATTTCAATGTTCTTCATTTTGAGTTACCTTTCTGTACTTGTACATTATATGAAAGTACTTACGTACGGAGTGAAATTAATTTAGTTTTGATAAGGATAGATTTTGCCTTAGAATAGAATTACTAATTTAATAAAAATATGCATTTTGCGTACCTTTCACTATTTTTTGTTGCTTTGCTTTGCTTGTTGACCGAAGCGTCAATCTAATTTGTTACATAAAAATTAAGATTTTACTAGATGTACGAACAGGTAAAAAGTTAGTCCAGAATCGTGGAATCGTCATCATTTAGATTTACGAGTCTAGATAATGCCGTGCATGTTTGGCGTTACAAACAGCTGATGTAATAATAAATTATCGTTTACAAATTTTAATTTTCCATTTTCAATAATAATTCAAGTCAAATTTGGAGATATTGGAATGTCCTTAACTGAGGTTTTACCAGTGACTGTATAATATCTTTACAAACTGATCAACAAAGAATGGCTGAATTTTGAAATTTATTTAATACGTTCATATTTTATTTATTCATAACTGTTCAATATCTATAGAGTTTTCCGATTATTCCTGATTTATTTATCGTTAAAATAAATATTTTACTATTTTATAAATTGATTGCCAAACGCAAATACTTAAGCAGTCTATTTTCTTGAAACAGCCCAATAGATCGCTTCGTCACAAATCGTGATGATATATTATTTAAAAAATTTGATTCAGTTTCGTTCGTTTTGCATTCAACATCTGCAGAAGCTGTGTTCTCATACGCGATCGTTTTAAATTCATATTTTTCTGGACACTGTATTGTTAGTGAACAATTCTACAATAATAAATGTTTGATTATTGTAAGAAGAACTTTCATTCGTGAAAGTTCTTCTTGGAATAATAGAACTTTCAGGAATTTTGTCGATTTTTTAATAATCCTTCAGTAATACTTTAAGGCGAAGTAGAAAATGTACCACGTGTCATTTATCCGTATAGAAAAGTTGGGAAAAGGTACTGAACCCGATCTGCTATCCCTAGATAATGTCGGGTTCTGATCATCTGGATTAGGTTCAAGATGCAACGGTTTTAAGGCTGGATCTGTCGTTTTCTTTCTAGGGAACTGGCCTGGATTGGGCCGGGATATAAGTGGGAAAGAAACGGCGAAGTGGTAGGGAGTATCGGATTGGAAAACGGGTGAATTTGCACGTTGCCAAATTGCCAATCGAATAAATCCATCCGGTTGCGCGAAATAAATAATAAGTCAAATCATTTGCGATGTTGCACCTCAGTATTCTTCATTTTGGAAATATATTTTTTTTCTAAATCTTAAGGGGGAGCCTGCTTTAGAGGCTTCAAAAAACGATTTTTCCGAGGATTTTTTTGGAAAGGAAAGAAATATCCGATTGGAACGAAATTTTCAGGATTTATTGTTGTATATTTCAACAGTCTTCTCAAATTTTTTCATTAAGATATATATAATGTTATGCTTGGTACAAGCATTTCACCGAGGCGCCTCGAGTATGCATTTGTCGTGCGGCGGGAAACATGCAGGTCGCAATTTCCATCAGCAGCAAAAAACCCCAAAAATGTTTATTTCTCAATAGCATAGCTTCTAGTTAAACCAAAAAAATTCAACACAAAGTGAAAAATTCAATAATTATTCGCAAATTGAAAAAGAAATTCACTTTAGATTGTTTAAAAAGTTGGTTAACCCTAAGTTTCTTAAGGTTTTTTAGGTTCAACTAGAAAAGAATTTAATTCCGAATACAATTCATTTTGTCTCGTTCCGAGCGGACGTTTAATTTTTTTCCCTATTTTTCCCGCCGCACGACAAATGCACACTCGAGGTGCCTCGGCGAAATGCTTGTGCCAAGCATAATCTGACATATATCTTAATGAAAAAATTTGAGAAGACTGTTGAAGTATATAACAATAAACCCTGAAAGATTCGTTTCAATCGGATATTTCTTTCCTTCCCAAAAAAATCCCCGAAAAAATCAATTTTTTTGAAGCCTCTGAAACAGACTCCCCTGTTAACCGCGATACTATTCAAACCACGATTTCTGAACGATGCTATGACTTGTCGTTAAATATAAGTATCAACTTCTGCGTCTATTAATTCTAGACAGACGGATGCTTGATTTTTTGTTGAAAACTTAAGCGCCCGTGAAAAACCGAATTTCGAAAATTTGTGAGGTTATGTCAGTCCTTTTATGGTTGTTCATGTCCTTGAAAGCAATTGAGATGCGATCTTACTCTCCGTAATATATAACGATTTATTATAGCAACAAATCGTACACAATTCGTATTCTAATATCAATGTGTGAGTATAATTTTTCAGAAGGCCTTATCAAAAGTAGCCATCGAAGAAAAAAATACCGGTTACTCATAGCAGGAATGTCATAGATAAATTGCAATTGTAGCAAACAGGCTTGGTAGTTTTAAGAATTACGTTTTCTTAGAAACTATTGCACAGTATGTTCGGTGTACTGCAAAAAATGGGATATCAGTTCACCACTTGCCGCTGTTCATCTTCTATTCATATCGAACACGCGTTACTGACCGACTAGAACTTTCTCAGGAAAACCGAGTTTCTTGTCAGATCCCTATCGGGATATAACATGGATTCTCTGGGAGGGGGATTCCAATCAGGATACTAATCCAGAACTATTATGGACTCTAGTTGGAATCGGAATATAAATTTTTCTTTGGATCCAGGTTAGAAACTCTAACTTCTAAAACAAGATCTAATTCGAATCAAATTCTAGGGATAAATATGTAAAACACCAGGAAATACTGATCCACGGCGACTGAATACGCTCGAGTACTTTCTGCATCCATTTGTTCAAGGATTTGAACAAAATCAGGTTTAAATTGATACTCGATTATATCTCTCAAATCTTGTATATTGAAATTACAAAATCACCAAAACCCAAACAGAAAAGATAATTGCAAAAGAACTTTCAACAGAAACGCAAACGTCGCACAAATTAATCGCGTTTACACAGGGACGAAATTGGATAAATGGACCCGCGTTGCATTTGGACCCCGGCACAATATTCATAGGATGCGAATCGAAGCGCACGCTACCACCCTCAAGTGGGGTCAGTGTTTCGAATTCTTGACACCGCGTCGCCCCCCCCCCCCCTTCCTTGTGTACGGAGTTGGGACCATCCGGATTTCTATCAGGTCATCACATCTAGGGAATCCATGTCATATCTAAACCAGGATCTGAAGAAATTAATCTTCTCAAGAAATTTCTGGGGTTATACGTTAAATTTCTGGGGTTATATGTTAAATTTCGGTAACAAGTGTACATTTTTGTTCCAATAGAATCTACTATTAGATACTTGGGGCTAGTATTGATGACGTTGAGGCTCTTGATGATGCAATTAACCCTTTATGGAGTCATGTTGTACTTCTGCAACATACCATTCAAATAGAAGGAAAAATATACCAAATGGCGATAGACCGACTTTACTCGATGTTGTACATCGGCAACAAAGCATTCTAACGATTTAGTAACAAACAAGCTCACTAGATGACGATACTTGTATTTGTGTTTGATTTAAGTGATGAAGAAGCCTGTTTCGCGTTCTTCAAGTTCGTTTACGAAAACATATTTTTTGGTGAAATAGTAATATTTGGCTGTTGAAATCAATATAAGTAAGAGGTAAGAGAATGTATTTCAATAATCAATAATATTTTTACTAGAAAATCATTTTTTTAATTATTTCTTAGACAGATTTTGTTTTGCTGCAAATATGCAACAAAATATGCAGTTTTTTTTAAATAATAAACACTTAATTTTTAATAACTTTTTTAAAATTATTATCCACGTTAATAATAACCTATTTACCATCTAGTATCAATAAAACCAACAAATTTAACGTCCTTGCACAGTAAAGGGTTAAGACGCATAATTTATGAAACTGCGAAATGAGTAAGCCAGTCTCTATGCCTGATAGTAACTATAGGATATAAAATATTGTACTGTAAAAGAAATATAAAATGTGCTGTAATATACGAAATTGCTTAAAAAAAAGAACACGTTTCATTTTTCTTGAAAAATATTGATTTATTCATCAATATGTATTTCGTCCCCTTCAAGTAATTCCCTCAGGCTGGCACTCTTGTGCCAGCGTTTTCTCTAGTCCTCGAAACGCTTTTTGGTATGGCCCAAACTTTACCGGCGATGCGACCTTTATCTTCTCAATCGTGACAAAGCTCCGTCATTATATGGGTATTTTCAATTCAAGGAAATGAAAAAATTCACAGGCCGTCAAGTCTGGTTAATGCGGTGCTTGAGGCATAATTGCGGTGCTGTTTTTCGACAAAACATCACGGACAAGCAACAATGCGTGATCAGTCGAAATTTAGCAATTTTTGAACCAACTTCGCATTGATTTAATTGAATTTTAGTATAGTGGTAGCACTACACTAATTCAATTAAATCACTTCCCAATAGCTTCTGAAAATTACAGGCATTTGTCACTTTCCACAGATTTTCTCTTTCTCCAACCTCAGTAGTGCCAATAATTCAAAAGTTTGCCATCGCATCGTCGCCATGCCTACAGAGTGGGAACCGACTAGATTCCCATGCGGATATACCTTTTACGAAATCCATATTATATTCTGGCCGGAATCTGGTCCTAAATTGGGTGTCGCATCGCCGCAATGTACGAGAGTCGTATACGGAATAGAAACAGTCCGGATTTTGATGCGGATCCCTCTTTTAGGGAATCCATATTGTATCCTAACCGGAATCGAACAATAAGCTAGGTGTCCCTAACAAATTTCTGTACGGGCATCGATTTCCTGAAAAAGTCAAAAGTGTTCAAGCGCGGAACGTTCGCAAGAACATAATGTAAATATGAAAATCATCAAACAGACGACGTGTTAATTCAATTTTAACTTGCGAAAAATTCCACTCGTCCTCATGAAGTTCTCATCAAACGTACTAGTTTGTCTGGTGGAATGTTGAGAAAAAAACATCTTCTTTTCACGATTTTTTCCGGAAAACGGATTTTATTTTTCCAGAACGGAGAGTATTGGATAGTACAGTGGCATTTTTGAAAATATACATTCGCATTTTTCATTTTCAAAAATATTCATTAACATTGCTCCTGTAGGCATTCTTCTGGAAGACCTCGAAAAAAGTGTTCGGCGGTGAGCAACGTACCTCCGGTTTGAATTATCTAAACTAAAAACAAAGATTCTTTTAGAGCATAAATGAATGCAGGTATTGATCGAAGCAATAGTCGAAATTTAAATTTTTGACAAAATGGTGGCTCCGGACAGAAACAATTTCATTTTCAACCAATGGTCTTTTCATTAAATCAAGATTGTTTTAAAATTTCAGACCGATCGGTTGAGCCGTTTTTGAAAAATCGTGCTTACCGACTTTGAAAACACCTTTTTGAGAAAAACGCAGTTGAAGTTTCAACAGCTGTACCTACACACATATTTAAGATTTTTTTCAACTTACATGGAATCGTCTATTCCAGTGCCTTATGCTAAACCCCCTGCGTCATCAGCAGCGTCCAATATTCCCATTTAGTGTCGTCTGCGAGCCACTCTGCATCCTCCTTTTCGGCATAGGCTCGAACATTGGGTCCAATTGATAGTCCCAGTACACTCAGCTAATACAGAAGCGATGTTGTACGTCCGTTAAAAGTGCTGGCTGCGACGTAAGCTACCATTTTCACTATCTCGAACCAGAAGGAATGCTTTTTTGATTGATTTTTCATACAAACTATCCTGACAGAAAAAATTAAGGGATCAACAAAAAATGTTAGTGTAGTTGTAGCTTTCGTAGTGATTTTGCGGGAAACCGCCAATACATCTTTCCGGCAATTTTTCATTGCCGAGATCTGTGTAAATTGAAAAAAGGACTTCAGCAACATCACGTAGTAGTGTTGACTGATGGTCATGTTGGTAAGTTGAAGATGTATTCGAAGGTTACACTTGCTGTCAAGAACACTATGACTCCGCTCCGATCGGGAACATCTCGCATTGAGGATTTTCATCTGTTGAACAATGATGGTACTACGTTGCCCATATTGCATTATGGCTCCTGATTGCCAAGCCAAAATGAACTGTCAACTTATATATAATTTTAGAAGTGAGCTTGGTTTTTCCACCGAGTGACTTTTTAATTTCTTTCCCACCTTTATCCACAGTTTCAGTATTTTTCCGTGCGCAGTTTCGGAGTCGTCAACCTATCCTTTCTTGATCATTGCAATTTCAATGTTTTAGAGTCACCATCACCGATGTATCTTTTGTAACGAACGCTGAATTTTCCTTTGAACGTCTGCACATTTCTACAACCGCATTGACTTTCATTTTTCCCGAATGACTGTTATGATTAGTAGATCAAATATCTTTGTGATCGTTATATCATTAATTGTACTCTTCAGTATCCGTTTTCTTTTTCCAAAGTTCACTTTATTTGCAGTACGCACATTTCACAACAATATCGAACATATTCTCCGTATGAAATCCGATCAATTACATTACACCATATAAAAAAGCGAACCTTCGTTTTTTCCAGGTTTCTTCATAACTTGCATTGCTCTGATTTTCAGAAGCCGCGTCTTTTTCTTCAGCACAAGCTTTTTCGAAAAGTTTCTCGGTGTCTATTTTCGTACAAGAGTGAATATTTTTTATAATGAAGTCATAAGTGTTTCGCGTTAGAAAAGCTGGCGTGTCCATCGGTCCACAAAACTTAGCTGCACCTTTTAATCGTAATCCGAGAGTTCTCCTGACTCCTAAGAATCGTCTGTTTATCTCCTAAGAATGATTAATAAAGGGACAGGAGTTTCTGAATCCAGCATCAAACTTATCCCACGGAAGAACGGTTTTGAAACCAAGTCTTCATTGTGGAGCTGTTTCAAATTAGACTTTTCCACCAAAAGATTAACATTTGACGTATTCACTAATTGCTGCAAACACTGTTACATAATTGAAAATCCGAAATTCGATAAAGAAATCACGAGGAACTAAAATCTCCCGCTGTCCTTTTAATTTTCTCGCGAACGCACTGATGTTTTCGACTACCCTACATTTCGAAAAGCAAAACTACGAACGAACAGTATGAACCGAACGCACAACTTTGCAACGTGGCAGAGTTGTTTCAACTGACGATATTCACTTCTATGGTACAAGGAACGGCTAAATATTCCTCTCAAGTATAAAATAGATCTTCTGTATTGATATTTTATGCTCCGAATGCAACGAAAAGGGTCACCTCAGGTATCGCGCGCCATAACAACAGCTGCGACTCCGCTCTTTCGAGCGCTTACTTCGTAGCTCTCCGAGTGGTCTTCCAAATATCCGTGTATTTCCGAGAACGTTCGCCGGATCGATTTCAAAGATTCAGGGCATACATGCTCACGTATTTTTACATTCCGGAAATACAATAAAAAATTGCTTTTTTGAAACTTCTAACTGCTTATTATAAACCCTTAATACTCCGAAATTTCAGGTAAACGTCCAGCGTCATCTAAATCCATTTCAGTACAATGTATCGGGTACGTTGTACTTTTACAAATCGAAAAAACGAGCTGGATTTGTTAAACTCTCCCGGAGTCCCCTCCGACGCTCTCCCCCCACCATTTACGGATTATGGTCGCCCTTACGATGTATACGCACGAATGCGCCATACGTCCATTTTCCTTCTCTCCCTTTACCTTCGCTTCCCCCTCCCTTTCCATTTCCCTGTTAATTTACGCTTTCGTCATGGTAGGTGGAGTATTGCACACGATAAAACGCGTATTACTGATGACACACGCATACACCAAGGATGATACGTGTGCGCGTGTATAAGGGTGCGCGAGGTTGGATGAAGGGGAGGGACTCGGGTTGCACAAAACCAACGTCGAGGACCAGAAGATCGATGCCGTATGGCGAGTTGTAACTCCCTTGGTTCTTCGAGGCACTGGGTCACTGGACTTTCTTTTTCGCCTGTTATCGCAAATATTACATCTCGTTTTATTCGTCAATGTAAGGATAATGGAGACGCAATGCTCTCATTCATTTCTAAGAGCGTGATCAATTGATTAAACTCATTTGCGTTTCCAGTATCAGTGTTACGGCCTATCGCCAAGACTATCTTATCGATAGTCTTCAACAGATGTGTGGAAAGTCTAGCGATAACTATCGGTACCGCCAAGTATGTGATTCGCTCGCGAGTTATTGAAAGAAACACAACGAAAGCAGCATAGACGGAAGATCAGTGAACCTTCACGGAGCTTGATAGGGAGCCACGCCATACCGACCGAGCTGGAATGGTAGATATCAGAGTCAAAATTTCTAGCCTCCTTCGAACATTCGCAGGACATATTGCCTTTGTAATGCACAAGCCGCCAGCCTCCGTTCGACCTACGCGACCCTATTTGTCGAGTTCACTACCACGGAGAGGTCTCCGTTTCATCCAGCGTAGCCTCTGTTAGCCCTTCCAAACCTTCTTTCGACCCCCTAGTACCAATGGAACGTGCAGAACATAGGTCTCTTTGACTTGCTTTTGATGCCAAGTCTGTTGCTGCGACCCCACTTAACCTGTTTTGAGCCCAAATCCGTTATCTCCCCGATTATCAACACTTCATTCTGGCCTGATCGACAACCCGTTCGATGCCGAAACAAATACGTTTTTGATGAATAAATACTACACGGAAAGTAAAAATATACCATCGTATTATTGTATTTATGATCATTTTTTAATGATTCGTCGACGAAGGGTTGTATATATAGACTTACTCTAATTCCATCAAATTTATCGGCGTCACTACGGATTCTAATGCTTGTACTACCCGTCTAAGTGGCACGAATTCAGCAGGTTGAATGGAGGGTCCAGAGGGTATTCGGCGGACCTAAAAATTGGATTTCACACCATAGTCCAACCGGCAAATTTTTATTTGGAATAGAAATTATTATTTTGCTCTGACTCCGAACTAGAACCCCTAATTTCAAAATTAAGATCCAATTCGAGTTGGATTCCAAGAATAAGATCCAATTCGAGTCGGATTCCAAGAATAAATGTGAAAATTACCAGGAGATACTGGGGTTGACATCGATTAGAGACGCGTGTGTTTGGTGAATACGTGAATACGTACATTTGTTCAAGTATTTGAAAAAGATCAGGTAATAATTAATGCGAAAATATGACTGTCAAATATTGTACGTCGAATTTACAAAATTACCAAAACTCAAACAAAAAAGACAATTGTAAAAGAATTTCGAAAAGAAACGCGAACGTCGCTTGTAAACAGGGGAGATATTGGGTGAACAGACCGTCATTGCGTGTGGACCCCGTCAAAGTATGCATATGATGCGCCATCTACAATACCTCAACGTCATGGATAACTCAGATCTGAATCGATCCGGGCACTACGACTCCAAGTGCCTCGTTGTTAGGGACACCTAGTTTCTTGTTCGATTCCGGTCAGGGTTCAATATGGATTCCATAAAAGGGACATTCGCATGGGAATTCAGTCGGTGCCCACTCTGTACGCATGGCGCCGATGCATTAGCAAACTTTTGAAATATTGGCGCCACTGAAAGTGTGAAAAGAGAAAATCGCGTTAATCTTCGGAAAGTGACACAGGCCTCTCGTTTTCAGAAGCCATCGGTAAGTGATTGTATTGAATTTTAGTATAGTGGTAGAGAAGACACGAAATAGATGATCATTTATCACCGAAACATGCCCACTTACATTTTAAACTCCGATACAACTATCCGAATCAGAAATTTAAGTGTACAAGTTTCGGGGATGAGTGAAAAGAGCTAACAAGCATAATGAATTTTGATTACTGATGACTATATTCAGTATTAATATCAGATTTGATATTAAGTCAAATTCCAGCGATAAATCGAAAAATGATCGAGAGGAGATTTTTACATTTATCCCTGGAATCTGTCTTGATGACGAACTGGATCGTATTCTTGAAGTTAGGGATTCTGGTCTGGATCAAAGGCGAATTTTCTATTAGAATTCTAATTAGAGTCGGTAATAGTTCCGGATCACAATCCTGATTGGAATCCAATTTGCAAGCGTTACAGTGGAATTCTGGATCTGATCCGAAGTTGGATTGGATTCCGATTAGGAAAACAGGATCCCGATCCGAATGGAACTGGATCCACGCCCAAATTTCTGCGCGGGTAGCACCAGTATTTCTTAATATCTATCAGGATAACTCTTTTGTGAAATCTGTATTATATCGCAACCGGGATCTGACAAAAAATAGGTTTGCTAAAGAAACGTCTACACGGGTATGGCTAATGACACACGCCGAAATATAGCTACTATACTGTAGCAAAAGATGTTTTCGTGTTATGGTACACTTGTGTGATCAGTTTAACTATCGACAAAAAAGTTCCTGTTGCCTACTCCAAATAAAATGCCGAAAGTAAGACTGATGACTATAACTGGGTCATTTTTCTGGTCAACTGACTGGATTGATACGCTGCGCACAGCAATGGAAATAAAGAACAGAAACCCTTTCATATTTCAATCGCAATGCATCATATACGAACGACAAAAGTGAAGAAAGAGGCAACACTGAAGAGATACCATTTCTAGACGTGACAAATGATCACTTTACAGTAGAACCTCGATTATCTGAACTAATAGGGACCGCTCATCTTTCGAATAATCAAAATTCTAATAATCGAAAGCACATCTTGTATTTTCGGGAAAATCACTGGTATAACATAAATAATATCGAAAATACTCTTTATTAACTCAACAATCCTAAATTCTCTATTTGACAGCAATTAACAATGAATAAAGATTCAATATTCATATCACTACGACTCATGCACTTAAGGTGAAGTCGCATTCCTGATGAAACTTCGACACAGCCCCGACTCGGGTCACTACGGCCAAACCGACGCGAGCTTTTGCTACCTTCCGTTTAACAACATTGCCGGTCGTCTTCGATGGGCCTTGGCGGGTCTCGTTTATTCGAACTTATACGTTCAAACATACATATTGACCGATGTGGAGATGAGCGCCGTAACGGAACTTGCGCGAACTAATTTCCACACAAGACGTGCAAGTTTTTCGAGAAATCGTAAACACATATCTACAATCTGTGACTCCTCCCTCCAAGGCTCTTCTCCCCTTCAAATCATGACATTGGCAAAACTTTTTTTAAATTTTATTATAACTTTACTTTTTTTTCATTCGACTGAAAACATTTGATGAGACGAGAACAATTCGACCATTAATTTGACATTCTCTCGTCAAGTGTTAGTCGATTCTGAAGAGCCGTTCAGGTAATTCGTGGGAATAAAAAAATCCCGATCGGCTATACCGACCGAGTTGGAGTGAGGCTGCATCTTAAATTCTAACCCTTTGGTTAATGCGCCGAAACGTTGCATTATCCGAAGCGTTGGGATGAACGAAAATTCGGTCAATGGGAGTTCAAATAATCAAGATTTCACTGTATATATACAGACTTGGTAAAAAGTTTTACGCACTTCGTAATTTTACTATCCGGTCAAAACAATTGAATATATCAGCGAAAAGAATCGGAGATGAATTTACTAAACGGCTTTGCTAAGAGGACAAAGCCAGCTCCATTTCGTTTTTTCTTTGTGTTTTTGCAATTTTTTTATAGCCTAAAATTTCTCAAGTTAACCCATAAGGGGTAGAATCAGAATTCTATAGGAGTTTTTTCGTTTTTTAAAGTACAAAACAGTTCAAATTGCTACATAGACTCTAGTAGCCTACATAAGCTATAAATTCAGAACGATGTCTTTTATCTTTTGGAAAATATCATTTTTAAGGGGTTTGTTTGGGTTATTCAACAAAAATTTGGAAATCCACGCAAAAGGAGTCACGGGTGAAAGCTGTAGAACTCATAATGTACAAAATTAAACACAACTATGCAAAAACCTCTCCGAGCTTATCGACGCTACCTCGGCAAAGTTAGATCTTACTTTGGAACCGAGGATCGACGATGATGATGACGATGGCGATGCCATTCCAATTCAGGTTACCTGGCAGATGCTCTAACCGAACGTGCCTGGCATATTGGCATTCCGAGCTGGCGTCAAAGGCGGACTTCGAATATATTTTCGGGACTGACCGTTGTTCGCTGCCGTTCCAGGCAATTTAGCGAGACACTCAGTGACAAAGAATATTCGGAGGAAACCTTGGTTATTTTCACGCTTTCAACGCTATGGATTGTATTTTGCGCCTCTTTCTCGAGATCACATGGTAGTACCCCCTCTCCATGCCTATATCAACAAATGTTTATAGAAAATCTGAAAAAACTTTTTCTCCACCTCACCCTTGGAGGTCTTTATGGTGCGATGCTCAGTTCGTTCTTTAACTTTGTGCCAAAGAAGTCACACGCGTTCTTTTTCTGTCCAATTTTTTTTTCATATCGGGAGAAAATGGGAAGAAAACACAAACGTCAATCTCATTCCGATGATGAAGAAAAAGTAGGGGAAAGTAGTACGAGTTGATCCCCCTAAGCGGGAATCGCTGTGAAATACATACTTTTCAAGTTAAACCAACAGTAAAGGCGATTATTACTA
>JAPYZI010003545.1:0-28525 GCA_030523105.1 Ophioninae sp. A BG-2022a | reverse complement strand
TATATATATATTACATTGTAACATTTTATAGTATATTATGTACAGACGAGAATTCGCTTTCAGGCTGGAAGATGCGACGATTGGGTCTTCCAATTAGGAGGTCGACATGGATTTTTTTTTCCGTTCGAGTAAAAAAGCTGGTTGAATTAGGGATGATTCGTTTTTTGTACAATTTTATTGGTTACGAGACGATGATGGATCATGCGAGAGGTGTCAAGCTGCCAGGAGATAAAAAATGATAATCTTTTTTTAAAAATTCGCAATAATAATTATACGTAGTATTTTATGATAATAATAATAATAATTATTTTATAATGAATATTTATTTTGTATTAATTTTTTTTCGTTTTTGTAATAGCGATTGTTTTTATTAATTTTGTGAAATGGAAATATTTATATTTGTCAAGCGACGTTTTTACAATTTTTTTTTTTCATCTCAGAAATTTGTTCACATCGAAACAAATTTTTTGCTAAATTAACCACACTCGAGAGAATTGACTTTTAAAAAAATATCAACCGTTTCGATGCTTCCGTTATTCGAAATTGAATATTTATTTTTCACGCTGCAAACGAAGTTAAAAAAATAGGAAATAAAAAAAAGCGAATTAAATATCCGGTTCAATGCTTTGGAAATTCAACCCCCGGTGAAGCACATTCGGCATCGGCTTAAAATGAATCGTATTTACGCCTTGGATTACTAGAGCCCATTGAAAAACGATCCGCGAGTGATAATACCAACGTGCATGGAATTTCAGTACACGAACCCGGTACGAATGGTCAGGGGAACAAAAAAATCGGTACGTGACGAGTAACATTCATCCTCCCGCTGTTTCAGTTGAACTCTGTCGCTCAGCGTACCAACCCGTATTTTATGTGTCTACATTTGAGCAGTACGCGAAACTTCCAAGTTTTAAAACCTTTTCGCTTGTCCATTTTTTATTCTCAACGAATTTTAGAAATGGAAATTCTTTTTCAAAAGATTTTCGAAACGTTGATACGTTTTTAAAAAATTTTTGGAAATTTTAGAAACTAACAGACTTGAAATTATAACAACTTCGTCGCTTTTTTACGTTTTCCGATAAAATTAAAACTCGAAGGTTTAGGAAGACGTTCCATCTTCGTAATCCCGATGTCCCTTTAATAAAACAATTGAAATTTGTTTTTTTTATTTTGGGCCCCATTTTACGCAAAACCATTTCAGGTGCCGAAATTATTAATTTTCTAATTTCGATCGATGACCACATAAACAAAGCAATGAAGAAAAAATAATACGAAGGAAGTCAATGAATAAATAAAAACAAATCATTCAATTGTTTTCTCCAATCATTGTCATATAAAAAATTAATTTTAGTTCCATCGTATTTTTCGCATTTAATACATTTTTCGTTGTTCAGTCGAAACCGTATGTTTAACGGTGACGAAAATGTAATTATTCGTTTTCCAGTAGAAGAGAAAACGGAAACGTTAGTCGCAACGAATAAAGAAAGAAATAGGTTTTCCTTTGAAGATTAGGAGGCGCATGCATAAAAAGACATGGGGAGTACGTGCAAAAATGTACAGCAACGACGCATTCGAATATCCTGCGAAGCTCACCTGATCGCTGTCGTGTCCTTGCCAGCTGTCGTGGCTCTGAAAAATAAGAAAAAAATTAATGAATTTTTATTTATTTATTTATGAGATTAGCTATATTTCATATCATACGGTTTTTTTCTATTTTTAAAATCTTAGGATTTTTCCTTTTTTTTTCAAAAATCGTAGAACTTTTCGTTTTTTGGAAATCCTAGAATTTTTCCTATTTTTCAATTTCTTAGATTTTTCCTATTGTTCAAATCCTAGGATTTGGCTTATTTTTCAAATCCTAGCATTTCTCGTATTTTTAGAAACCTAAGATTTTTTCTATTTTTTAAATTCTTGGATTTTTCCGATTTTTCAAATACTAGAATATTTTCTATTTTTCAAATCCTAGGATGTTTACTATTTTTTGAGTCCTACAATTTTTTTTATTTATCAAATCCTGGGACATTTCCTATTTTCCAAATCGTAGAATTTGATCAAAATCCTTCAAAATCCTCCTCCCCTTAAAGATCTTAATTTTTTTTTTCTTCATTTAGGTCCCTTTCGATATCGATTCAATTACGATAGTCAGTAGAGTGCATTACGCAGTACTCGTCAGTAACGATCGAAGGCTGCTATTGTACGACCTGTAATAATTATTATAGGAGCATTCGCGTGTTTTATCGTCCATAAATTCGATCGCGCACCTGACGCACGTACAAGTACACATGGGATCGTAAAAATTCAATTTTAAATTGCACGGAAACATATTTCATCGCTCGTGTTCAATGATTGATCCGCCCCTGCTCCCTCCAGGTGCGGGGGGGGGGGGGGGAAGCCCTGTAGTCCCTAGAGAAATCGAGATTCGAATTTTCATCGAAAGATTCGATTGAATTTCCGAGGAATTCCGTTTTCGGTGACACTGTGGAAGGATGCAGGAGAGAACCGTCGGAAAAGTGTTTAAGCGGCCGTTGTGGGCGGGGGGAGGGGGGGGGGGGTGAAAAAAGTTTGTCACGCGTGGCCCTGGGGAATTTTGCGGTTTACCTCCGTCGATTATTATTTTTTTTCCGTTTCCCTCCCACGACCATTCCCGTATCGATTTGTCACCTATCGTCGCGTTTCGTTCGAATCACGCGAATCTCCCGGGCTTCGTCAAGCGTTTTCATTCCCGACATTGGCGAAAATTGTATCTTCGGCGTTTTTTTTTTTTTTATTTTTCCATTAACGCGATCAAGCGCTTTTTTACAAATTCATCCCGTTGGTACTACATCTATCACGTAGATACCACTTTTGATTCTATTTTTTTTTTAAATAAAAAACAAAACAAAAAAAATAAAAAACAAAATTTGCACGTGTCGGTTTACAGCATTTTCTTTCATATAGTTTTTGACAAAAATGGGATTTAATAAATTTACTCCACCTATAAATCCAATAAGAATAATAAATGCATTTTTTTTCCAATTTGTTGAATAGATTTTTATTTTTTCAAAAAAGGACCAAAAGAAAATTTCGATGGTTAATTTCACGACATGTTGGTTGGGTTTTTCAATCACTGATTCTTCCATTTGTTTGCTCCCTTTCAATTTATTTAATATTTATTATTATTATTCTATATACATATCTATATTCATATTCAAAATTATATTTACAATATTTGGCAAATATTTTTGTTGTTTGGGTTTGGTAAGTTTGTTTATTCGTTTGTTTTTAATGTTTTTTTATTCCGATTAAATTAATTCAATTTTGGTTTCTCGTGACGATTAATATTTTGATGAGTTTATATAAAAGTACATGTCGTATCCTGCTTGCGTTGAGTTTACAAAAATATTGTAATAATTTGAACAATGATAATTCATAAGTCGACAAAAAATTGATTCGTGATTCGAACAAGAAATCGTCGATCGAGATTTCACAGTTGCGTTATACGTGAAATATTCGAGGTGATTATAAAATTTGAGGTAAAAACGAATAATGAGAGTTGGTAAACCTGGCGGAGTTGAAATTTATGAGCGGGTCAGCGAATCGAAAATTTATTCGTTATTGACGATGTCGCCATAATTGAAAGGTCCTCAGGAGGACCGTTCGCAACGTCGAATCCGATGCCCTTTCCAATCGTCACAAACACGATAATAATAACAACAATAATCGGGACGCGGAGAATGATATCGAGTAATTAATTATTACAATTTCCGAGGCCAATGAATCATGGAAAATCCGACGATAGCAATATGAACTTTGGACATATTTCGTTCCTCCAGAATTTTCGCTTCATTCAATTAACCGAGAGATACGAGGCCTTTCCGTTGCACGTCAGTGAAATTACGTTTCCAGTAATGGATCGTTCATTTTTAATCATACGGAAAATCACTTTCGAAAGGCGCAAATATAAAGATATAAATAAATCAGTATAACAGTAAACAAATTAACTGATAAATAAATAAATGATAAAGTAATGGATAAATAAATTCAATTTATAACCAAATACTATACGAGTAAACGATCGTTCTTAAACAATAATAATATCACTAATTAAACAATAAGTGTGTAAATTGATGTATTTTTCATATTTAATATTTGTTTAATAATTTTTTCGTAGTTATTCGAATAATTGCAATAATTTATTCATTCGAATGTAATATTACATAATTCGTAATCAAATAACTATTCCAAGATCATAATTTTCAGAATTAAAAAATACACTTTAAGATATTTCCATTTGTTATAGTTGAATTTAATTTTACAGATAACGCTGGATCATTCAAATTATTATAGATATTCAATTATTCAATGAATATTCATTATTAAATTAATATTCATTCACTTAGCAAAATAAATAAATGATTATACACGAAGCATAAATTATATGTATGTAGCTATATGTGATTTCGAGGTCACTAATACATGTATCTATTATTTGTTGATCTACCATCGCTCACGTGATGCATAACCGGATATTACGAGACGGAAACCGAGCGATAGATACATAGATAGACCTACATTAATTTATTATCCCTCGATACAACCACGAGACTAATTTCAAACAATTTCGATACAACTTGCTCTCCTCGAGCATCTCTAGCTTATAGTTCGCGCCATGAATGTTTATCGAGTCGCACGTTTGGCAGGCAAGCACTGTAAAAAAAGTTTGCCGAATGAAAAATTACAGCAAATATATACGATTTAAAAATTACGATTGGGAAGAGAAAAATTGAAATAAAAAAGTATGTTGAATTCAAAGTGGTTATATCTGGATTGATTAAATTACTAAAAATCCATAAATCATTATGCAAAAATGAAAAATCTATAAATTCGATTAAAAAAAACAAATTATACATGAACAAATATATATGCAATATAATAATAACAATACGGAGTTAATCATAATCGATCATGAAAATTAAAATGAGTAAACAAATATTAAAACAAAAATGAAGGTAAATGTTGAAACAGAAAGTAAAAAGAACGAGTAAGCGGGGGAGAGAGAGAGAGAGCGAGCATTTCTTCCCCGCACTGAGATAAACGATATCACGAGTGAACATCCCCACAACTGTAACTATGATTTTTATTAAAAATACAGCAATAAAATACAAGTGAAATTGGTATGAGGGGGGGGGGATTTAATAACAGTTTCGGTACTTTATTTCATATTGGATAAATTATGTTACGAGAAAAAAAAAAAAATACTAATGCCTGAGTACGTGCGGGTATATGTATGAGTATATATATAGAAAAACTGGGAGCTCTAACGGGAGGACCATCCTCCTAGCTGAATCCTCTTCGCAGGGGCGGCGACGCAACGGGCATTATCAGCCGCCGACTTCCGGCACCTTGTCGGAACTATGGGGCGAGCTTTTTACTATATATATAACGAGACCAGTAATGCCGGCGAACAACATTGGTGGATTTATGGTGACAATATAAGCGTGCGTCGACTATATATATCGAGCACAAGCCAACCTATATATTTTATATATACATTTTAAATATAGGTTAGTTATGTATATAAAATATAAGAGACAGGGCTGTGCACGTATGAAAAACCGATTCTGAAGAAATTTTTTCGTAGGGACGGTCCTTATAAGATTGTCCCCATATTCGTGTCCCCATACTCGTTATTATGTAAACGCTAATGAAAAATTCACGGCTGGAATAATAATCAAGGAATTGCAGTAAACAATTTTTTTTTCGTTTTTGCGACGATCGTATTTGCCGATCATCCAATTCTTAGAGACTTTTTAATTGAGAAATTAATTTTTATAATAGGAAAGAAAATATCGTTGCTTATCAATGTCATGATTGAAGAATTTGGACGTCGGGATGCAACGATATTTTTCTTCATGTTTGAAGAAAAATTGATAATTCAGAAGAATCAACTAACATTGAGTCTCAGTGATTCGACGAGACATCGAAAATTATTTTCTTTAATTATTAATTTTTTCGGTGGATACGAAAAATACACGAACGATATCACGTTTCGTTATAGTGATACCGTAGCTTCAATTTGCAAAAAATATATCGGCGGAATAAATAAACGAAAGATGATTACAAAAAAAAAATCATTGTTCGCAACGACGAAAACTTCATTTTTTTTCTCCGCTCTCCACTAACAAAAATCAATCGGCATTGTACTTTGAATGCGTGCTTCCACTTTTTGACGCCACTTTTGAGCGTTGAATATTTTTTTTCTGGCACAGATTTTCGATTGGAAATGTTCGAAGATTTTTCACAATTTTTTATGGGGGATCTCTGAATTATTTTTGTATATCTTTTTTGAAAATGATTTTTATTTTTAGTCTAAGGATACGATAAAATACTTTGAGTGATAAAAAATAAACTCAGTCATGAAAATAAATGTAATTCTCACTGCGTTTTAATAGCGATGGAGTCAGCGTTATTTCGAAAAACAACAAAAATAATGAAACGTCCGCGAATATGAATACACTTCTAACTAATATTGTTTGGGTTTGTTTAAGCGGTGGTACGGGGTAACCCATTGGGTATATATTGGCACGTTTCATCCACTGAGAATTACGTGTCCACGGGGAGAATCGACAGACACGAAAACTCGAATAAATATTTTAGTCGAACGAGCGTCCAAAAGCAATAGCGCACGTTCCGTAAACATAAAATCCACGCGAGCCCGACACGCGTTCATCGCTTCTTCGTGCAAATCCACCGGACGATGTATTAACATTAATACCAATAATAAATATGCCCGGATGGATTATTTTTTGAATTCAGTCCTCGGCTCGAAGTGTCGAGAAACGAGGGACGACTCGGTGAATACATTTTATCGAAATTATTCGCGATAATAAACGGGGTGGTCCCAAAAGTGACGTTCCAAAGAAATATCGAAATGGTCGTCGAAAATTCATGCTTTCATCATTTGAGTGCACCAAAAGCTCTTTTTTTTCATAATATGTCCAATTTTCATGATGAAAATCACTAGAACGATTTTTCTTTTCAATTAAGGTAGTACTAATGGATCGACTAGTCAACAGTATGTCTGTAATTTTTCGAGTCTGATAATAGAAAAATACAATACATGTAAACAAGTATAGAAAACTATAAATTTTGTCAAAAAGCAACCGTAATAAGAAAATGAGAATTTCAATTACGTACAATACAATGGAAACAATTTCTTTTTTTCAATTTCTTTATTTTTCTTTTCGCGTGCTTTTATCAGAGATTTTCGGTGCTTTCGAATGGTTTGAAAGTTTTCGAGTTTCGCCGCCGGATAATGATGAGGGCCGAAGAAAAGCAGCAGAATCGCTTACTCGAAACATTTTTGAGAATGCTGATAAAAGACCGGAGGTGAAAGAAGCTTGCAACGTTGAATGAAAAATGGTTTGCCTGTGGGAAAGCCACTGTCGTACAAGCGGCAACAAATTGTTGGACCGTGCCCGCGTAACTTTTTCTCCTAAGCCGGGCTTAAAAAGTAATTACTTTGTCAACGTAATGGAAAGAGTCATCGACTGATCGCGAGTTTCCTTACTTTATTTTTTTTCGCTCTTATGTCGGCTTTCGTCTTTATTCATTCCCCGGTTTTTCTCGCGCTTCATTTTTGTCAGTATTTCTTCTCGAATGCAGTTTCCCAATTTTTATTTATTTTTTCGTTAATATCATTAAATGAAAAAAATTTGAAGATATATGAGAAAAAATAAATTCATAAATTCTATAATTTCTAATAATTGTCCACAATTTTCAAGGATTAATAATAGAAAAACTTTTGTTTAATTAGTTACCCGCATGGATTAATATACAAAAATGAATTTCATTGAGTCTTTAGTTTCTCAAATATTTCAGAGTTTCAAAGGGACAAAACGTTTTTTTTTTTCAATTCTATATTTTCATTATTACTCTAATCAAATGGTCTAAAAAAAAAAAATTTGAATGATTTAAAAAAATGAGATATTTATCAGTGGAAAATCAGCGAATGGAAAAATGACTTTTATTCAAATCAAACAACTTAATATAATATTAATTTTTAGCGTCAATCGAATGTCGTCACTCTGATTTTGGTTTTTCGTAATTATCACCGAAGTTTTCAACTTTGGTATTTCGTGTAGGAATTACGAGTTTGGATTGAATTCTTTCACCAGGAGAATTCTCGATGTGACGATTCGGTGGGTTCCTCGTTTGCTCGAGCGGGCCCGTTCCCCTTTGTTTGCTCGTACGAATCTGAATGACGCGTGTAAACGTCGAGTACGGATAACTCCCCGTTGACGACGTTCGCACACGAACGATTCCCCGGGGACGTCGAGTTCCCGCGATCGAACATCGCTGTGTGAAATATCCCCAGATATATTTGTCTCTCCGGGGAGGAATTTTCCCGAGGTATGCGAAGCATCGATGACAGGTGCGGCTCGTATCGGCCTTTTCGTTGTTCCCTTTTTGTTTTATTTTGTTTCGGCCTGGCATCAACGAATTCTGTTGTTCTACGTTATGGCTTGTCGAGTCACCAGAGACATGGTGAAAAAAAAGTGGAAAAAGGGAAAATGGGCGTCACCGGGAAAGGAGAGAAATGTATATTAGGTTATTGGGTAACGTTGGCTAGCGATAGATGGTGTTGGGGGAAGTATTTTCTCGAATAACAAGTTGGGAGTCCAATTGCCGTTCGTGCGACGCGTTATCATCATCCATTTCAATCGTCTCTACCAATAGCAAGTTTTCCTTCCAAATAAGTCACACTTCCAGCAAGTTACGATCCATTATTTCCTGGCAAATAAATCAACCACGGCAAACGCATCGTTTGCCAGAGTAAGTGTACACGGAAGATGCTCCATCGGCTACAACGACCGAAGAGTGCTCTCGCCGCTTCCAAACTCGTAATGTCTTTGTGGACAAGAAAGGAGCGCGGAAAAGCAGCCAAGAGAGGCCCGTCGTGTACGACGAGCCGTTAAAAGCGAGGGAAAGCATCACTGGAGATCGTTATCGACTGCGACTGATGGGTTTGAAGGTAGTTCTGCCTGAGAAGAGGCCGGAATGGGAGAATCGCCATGACAAGTTGATTCCGCAGCGTGACAACGCCAGGCCGCTTCTTCCTCGAACCGGTTGCGGAGTACTCGGAAGGGGTCGACTGGGAAATCCTGGCCCACTTGCCACATCCCCTAGACATCAATGCCTCCGATTACCATTTGGTGCGGTCGACGCAGTCGGTGTTAATGGCTCGGCAGTTCACCTCGAAGAAGCCAAAAAGTGGCTGGATGACTGGACTGCCTCTCAAACAAATCGAAACGAACCAAAACACACCAAAATTCAAATTCTTCAAGCCTGGAATCCAATTGATAGCCGATTTATGAACCAAGCTTGCCTCTTCCAATGAGCAAAACTTTGGACAATCAAAATTACAAGAAAATATGGCAGCGATCACTTGTCAGCACAGAAAAAATCCCTAATTGACTGGAACTTTGATTGAACCGATCGGTCGATTTCCTACGACCGTCTCCACCGTTTCTTCCTTTCATAAACGAACCCACTCAAACGCAATTTCCGGTTCACAAACACAAACCCCGTTTCATTGAACATCGCACATTCCGGCTGTCACATACATATCAAAGCGAAACATATCAACTTGAGTATATATTCGTTAAAACTGGATGATTAGTATGAAATCCGATACCGCAAATCAAACGAGTTCACCGGGCGTTCTCGGATCGACAATTCACTCGAAACAAATTTATCGGGAGTGTGCGTAAGCTCGGATTTTCAACGTACAATACGAATAGCCGAGTAAAAGGATCGAGTGCATTATGGGAGTTAAAGGTCGACCACCACGGATCGCTGGGATTTACTGCAATCCGCACAGCCCTGTTTCGGTGTCCTGTATAGCAAACTCCTGTTCGGTAAAGGACCAGACTTTATTCACCTGATTATCGTAATGGTCCAGGAGAGAGAGAGAGAGAGAGAGAAAAAGAGAGAGAGGAAGGCGAAGAGAGATCAGGAGAATGGGTGTACAGAGTATAAGTGCTGGTTTCCATCGATATTGATGAGCGGCTAGCCAAAGCATCTATGGCCAAATGGTTGGACGATTAACGCCACCAAATGTTCAGAGATTTACAATATACTCGTCCGATCCATAAGTGCAGGAAAACTGGTTCCCCATTCACTGTGTATGGTCGTTTGTGCGTCACTGTGAATCTACAGAGTGTCCCAAAAACTAGAGATTATATAGTTTGGAGATAACCCAAACATTTTTCAGTTCTCAGTCGTTCAGCTGATCGTTGTTGATGGCCTAGCATTTTTTTTAGTAATATTTAGGCTCGAATATTTAGATAAATGAAATATCGATTTACGATAGCATTTTTACGAGATTAAAAAATACTTTTACGGAGGTCATATTTGACTGCTCTGGACAATCATCATGAGCTGGCCTGTCGGAAGCTGCAATATCATCGTTTCTCTTTGGGACATCCTGTAGGAAGAATGAAGCGGAAGGAAGAGTTTTGAACTCGGTTCACCGAAACGCAACAGTTCGATCTGCTTTATTCGAGTTACGACATTGACGTAAACTAAGTGCAGCATTTTTTCGAAGCTCCCGATTATTTTCAAAAGATTTTCCGGAATTTGGGTTCTGGTGACTGTCCGATCATTTGATGAGAGTTCAATCGGTTTGACTTTGTAGTTTGGAACATTTAAAACCTGGGCTTTATTAGGCACTGGGTCTTACTAAAGTCAGGTACTTTAGGTGCGAAAAAAATTATTCATTTTTTAACTCAAATTTTTATATAATTTTGTACCTGTGAAAAAGTTGTTTGGTTAGGCTCAGGGATCCACAGGGTTGAAGCTCCCATCCATCTTTGAGGATCGGAACAGGTTCCTCTGGATTTTGGTTCTTTTCCTAAGTTGGTACCTCATGGCTTTGGGAATTTACCGCCATTTCGTAAAAATGAGAATCCCCAAGGGTTGTTACACGGGGCTGGGAATAACTCGATGGACGATGACGGAAAAGAAGGACGTTTGCATGCGGAATCGTGCACTCGAATAAGACTCCGGTCGATCAAGAATGATCTCTGGGAATAAAGAAAGAGAGGTAAAGAGGGAGATAGTGTTATCTGGCGTATTCAGAAGATGAGCTATTCGGTTGCACGTCTGTAGAAACTCGTGGTTTGCATTCAAGACTCGACGGTTTATCTCCGAGGTTTCGTCGGTTCCCTCGTGTCGCGCGAAATTCGAGGAGAAACTCGGTGCAAACCTTTCATCTCCCCGAAGAGTTCGAGTGCACTCTCGAGGTCTTCCCTACCGAATTATTGAAATCGTTATGATTTATTTAAACAAAAGCGAAACGTCGAGCGAACGAGGCACCGCGCGATCCTGGATCCTGTCGCTCTACCTTCCCACCAATTCTACGGGGGAAGATAAAATTTGAGGGTAGTAGATTGGGGTCGGAGTACGAACGATGGAAGAGAGGAGAGCCCTGATTAATCGTCGACGTGAAATATATGGGGGCTGACGTGGGGAGTTACTCCTGCGTGATCGTGACTCCCTATATATCGGGTGTTCCGTTAAATGTCATCGTCTTTGCATCAATGATCCTCCTGGAATCATCGCTATCAGGATACAAACGTGTATCTTTAAATTGTAAAAAACAATGCAGTTGAAAAATAAAAAAATTGACACTTATTGATTGAATCATTAATCGAGCTTTCCATCAACTGTTTTATTGTATCGATAAACAGATTAGGAAATTCATTGGCCAGTAATTAATGTAATAATTATTGTACGAATTAATTGATGAGTTACTGATTTAGATATTATTGTGATTAAAGATTTTTTATTCAATTGAAAAGAATTTACAGTGAACTGATCAATATTAATTTCGAACGTAATTAATATTGAACGTAATTAAATTCAAGTAATCGTCATAAAACGATTATTTATATTAAAAAATTCAACGATGTAAATAAATACGATTGCTCACAGTGGGAATCATTTATTGATTCATTCTTTTTATCAACTGATTAATTTATTCAATTTCTTTATGTATTCATTTATTTATTTATTCATTTGTTCATCCACTTGTTCATTCGAGCATTCTCGTCGAACACGAGGCAGAGGAAAAACTTCTGGCGACAGGGATGATGCTCGCTTTTCATTCCGCTCGTGCGACTTCGATGGTACATCAAGCTCGATGAAATACGAGGGATGCACGCGAGAGAGCGTGACCATTTGAATTTTATTGTGCCCAAACAAAAGCTACTCGTGGAACAATGGTACGTGCGCAGAAAGAAAAAAGAAAACAAAAAAAGCACCAGTTCGAACAACCCCTCAAAGCTTCCGGTGTGCTTTTTTTGTGCGAGCCCACTGTTTGAACTAGACTTTGATGCGGACAGGAACGCGAGACTCGTGAAAATAAAAGCTTTATTTCGAAACTCGCGCGAGACCCGCTTCGTTGTTTTTCAGATTATAAACATGGAATTAGGATTGTTGGATGAACGAAACAATATCCTGACTCATTTAATAAATCTGAAATTCCTGTCTGGAATAAATCTGAAACGATTTCACCAATTTCAATGAATTTTGACATTTAGATTAAAATTGATATTTAGATAGTTAAATTTAGGATATAAATTTGACATGTAGATTCTTTTCATTCTGACATCTAATTGAAATCGGATAGAATATGATACCAAATAAGTTACTAACTGCCTTAAAAAAAAGAATTACTCAAGAGGTTAAATAGTACTTCGAGAATATTTTTAAAAAGGGTGAAAGCTAGTATGACATATATTGTTAATCATAATATAAAATAAAAATGTAATAAACAATAAATACGTATTGATACAACGTACAATAAAAATAGTACATATTTTATATTATTATTATTTTTTTACGGAGTTCCATCAATAATTAAATTTTTGAAAGTAACTAATCCAAAAAGGAGCAAATACAAGCTGGGAAAACTCTGTAAAATTATGCACAAAATAACGTTGAATTATAGTATAAAAAATGGAATTGCGCTTTCGGAGAGAAAGTTTATCGTTCTGACTAACATTTTATGTTAATGGCGGAAAACGTAGATCCTGATATTGATGTAAGTTAGTTTAAACATTATACGAGGGAAAGTTTTTACGCTTCTGGGAAAATGTACTCTTTCCCTTTCTCTGTTTGTTGGTCTCTCTCTTTCTCTCTCTCGCTCTCTCTTTTCTGTGTTTCTCTCAGAAATATACGCGGGAGGGAGCTGAGGGCGACCACGAGATGAAATATCCACTTCCTGGAAAATTCATTTCCTTCTGAAATCCTTCGTTTTATTAAAGCACTAGGGATAATGCCCACGGGCTTTTAATCTCTTTTTCGGGACAGCGGTTGCACCGCAGAAAGAGACTTCTCATATACTTCAAACGTTATTCTTAAAACGAGTCCCGTTCGTAGATCCTCGAGCAATCACTCGATCGGTCCATTAAACGAAAATGAATGTTTTTTTTTCCTAATACTGGTCGTTCTAAAAATTCCAGAAATTACGAGCAATTTTTTAAATACAAAAACTGACGCAAGTATTTATGATTTGTTATTTATATTAATTATTTTTTTAAATTAATTCATAGGATATTTTATTAATTTACCCGGTAAAATCTCATGAGAATGAAACCGAGTAGCAATTATAAAAAAAGCAACCGAGTTAATCGTGGACATCAAACCTTAATTGGTACTTAAAAATGGCTTTGAAAAATCAATTAAACTTTTCCAATATCTTCCTTTTTGAAAAAAAATGTCGAAACAACAAATACACAATTAATATGATAAAAAAGTTCGATAAAAAAACAATGAGGAGTTTTTAACGGTGTCGTTATTAATTGACTCGTACTAATTATCTACGAAAAGAATAATTATTGGAAAATGAAACGAGTCATGGAGAATAAAAAATGAAGGGTAATCGAGCTTTATGAAGCTGCGAATTCACATCGACGATGTTATTAATTAATGTAATTTGTATACCTTTTATCGAATCATTTTTATGTTCGCTAACAGAAATAATCGAATTTATCAAGTTTCGCGTAGTTCATATTATACAATGGGATTTCCAATACCAAAGCTTCATTGTCTAGCAGACGTGTGTGTTGTTACGAGCGAAACCGTTTTTTCCCTAACCTCGTACGATCAAAATTGGCCGAGATATTCCGCGCTGAGCCGGATGCTGAGCAATCAACGATCAAGCGTCCGCCATGCGATCTTTTTTGGTAAAAAAATAAACAACCAATGAAAACTATTGAATCGCATAATCAATTTTTCATAAAACGTATCCGCATCAATTATTTTGTTGGATAAAAAATGGCAGCACTATGGAACAGCCGCTCTGGCATTGCCCTTGAACGTCCTTGAACTTTGACCGGGAATATCTCGGCCAATTTTTGTCGTAGGATATTCGGAAAAAAAGCATTTTGATCGCATCGACACGACCTGTACACTCGTGAAGGAAGGTCTGTCATTCGTGAATTTTCCTATACATATATACGGTTAAAAAATCGCAAATAAATGACCCGATAGCATATGGGTATTTAATCGAACAGTCGTGGGATCGTCGCTCTCGGGGGCTCGTTAGTGTCTCTTCATGATTCGCAGACTCGACGGTTCTCTCGTTCTCCGTGTTAGCACGAGTTTCACGCGAATAAAAGGGAACTCGATAGTCAGCGATATTTTCACGAACTTCGAACAAAGAAAAAACGTCCCCTGCGACACTTCGGTTCTCCCTCGTAGAGATTCCCTCTCAAGGACAACTTCGAGTGGACGATGCAATTGTCAAAACTCGGATAAAGAAGTATCGATGCAATCGCAATAACAATGGGAACAGAGACATCGAAAAATGATTTCTCGATTATTCCTCGAACGCAAGGGGTGGCCCTTGTTATTCTCATTTGCAAAATTATTTCAAAAGTCAACGGGAAGGCTATATAGATTATCATGAAACTGTTTACTCCATTCTCCCTCCTCCCCAATCGAAAATTCTAATTCAGTCTAATTACTTTTCCAGAGTTAAGTGCGGCCATTCTTTTCACTGTGATTTTCTTTTACGTACAGCTTTTACTTATGTACGTTTTCTTTTGGGGATGAACCGGAGAAGGGTGGGGATTGTTAACTCACCATTTGGAGTAAAGCGTACGCGATAATGGGAGGTCTCGTAAAATCGTCCATCTTCTTTTCGGAGAGGAAAACCTTTTTGCACGCATTTTTTTAGAGTTCTTTCAAGGGGATTCGCGGGGTTGTACAGGGTGTGCTATTAAAGTCGGCATAACGAGATATCTCCAAAGGGAGGCGCGATAGGGGAAAATTTTTCGAACAAAAGTTCCATCGTTTCGCCGATAAAAAATGGCAACGTTGGGTATTTTTTATTTCGTGGAAATTTTCAAGGTTATTCCAAGGTCAACTTCGGTTTTTCAAATAGGATTCAATATTTTTTATTGCAGAATGATATTTTCCGTAACATTGTACGTAACTTTTTTTGGTATACCTCGAAGGTATACCATGGAACTCGGGAACGACAAAAATATTAATAATAATAAAAATGAAAGGAGCTTATTAAGTGAAAACAAAAAATAATTATAATAATGAAAACGTAGCGTCTAATTTTAGCGATTGGGTAGATTAAGTTTGTTTGGGTTGTTTTTAGCAATTCGGTAGAAAACGAGTTGGTTTCTGTTTTTTTTTTTTTTTTTTGTAATTGGGTAGAAAAGGAGATTGTTTGGGTCCTTTTTCGTAATTGGGTAGAAAACGAGGTATCTAAGGACGGGGTTTCGAAGAAGAGCTTTGAGGAAAACAGAGACGAAGGAGTGGAGGGCACGGAGGTGAAGATATCGATCAAACAGGCCGAAAATAATCGTAAGAGAGTCAAGGCCACGAAAGCTCGTGGCCCCACTTTCACGGTACACAGAGCTAAAAGGCTCGACGTGGAGTCTGACAATGAAAGCGCAGGTCTCTTAGTGACGCAGGAGCTTCGCCGTTCTTTCCCTCACGTACGACAATTGCCGTTTGCATACACTTCGAGACAAACTTTGAGCCTTCGTGAAAAAATTATTCAAGCCCCAAAGATGACAAGATTGAAGATAATGCATTATAATTCGGTCCGGTTAGATACTAAATTGAAAAGATATTTTTTTTTCAAATGAATAATAATAATATTATTATTTACTCGATACAATTATTATTATTATTAATTATTATTTTTGTATTATTATTAATAACAATTGTATTATTCACACAATAAAATCATTATTATTATTATTATTGAAGAATTACAATTTTGTTAACATTTTTTTTATTTGATTTATTTCTGACTTCAGATTGTTTGGGTAAGTATTATTGATTAAATGTAGTACAAAATAAACAAAAAAATTAATTAAATTTAGCAAGAATTTGAATAAAATTTATTCAAAAAATCCCAACTCTATCAGACTATATTTTCACTACAAAAAAATATTCTATATCTATACCCAAGATAAACCTTTTCTCACTAAAAAAATTGTAGAAAACTTTTGAGAAAACGTTGCTGATCAGGGAAAATAAAGTTTTTGAGGTTAATTAAAAAAGTCAATTTAAAAAGGTCAAGTAATTCACTGACGCGAAATGATTTTTGGTTATGTTTCGTGAATCTTTTATCGGATATCGAAACCCTATAAGGGCGGAGAACTCGAGGAGATTCATCTTGCGGCTGAAACTATGCATTAAGTACGGTACGTGTAAACATTATTTTTGGTTAATGCTCCCATCGGTTATTCTTATGTAGGTATGTAGGAAGTACCGGTTGTATCGTCTGGGCCATCCATTATAACTGCCTACGCGTCTCTGCTATCCAACCGAATTCGATAGATAGCCCCTCCCCCCCAATCATTTATGAATCAGCCATCGAAACCTCTCAAATATGCATCTGAGCCGTCTCGAACGCGAAAACAAATCGAAAATCGATTTCGAACCGACGCAATTCCGATCAATTCGAGGCAAAGGATTGTTCGATGTGAATTGTCACGGAATCGCCAGGCTGGAAGTTCCCATTTTTATTGCCGCGGGTCAATCGGTACTTCTCAAAAGGTCAGATCCAATATTAACGAATTTCGATCGTTCGACCCCAACGGAAAAGGTCACGTAATTGTTTTCCCGTTTCGTGATTTATTTGTCAGTTTTATCTTTTAAATATACTCACTCTGACTTTCATGCATTTTTTTTCAAACTTCATTACTCGATTTTTTGTTTGTTTTTTTTTTTTTTTTTTTTTATAAATATTGTCTGTTCAAATACAATTGTTTTAGTTGTAAAAAAAATCAATCCACAAAAATAGATTTTGTTTTCGTAGGTTTTTCAATGATTGAGAATGAAAGGTTAGGTTTGGATACACGTCGTTGGAGGACTATCTCTCTTTCTCTCTCTCTTTGACTCACGCGTTCTCCCTCTGGCCTCTAATAACGACAATAGAAAAGTTAGCCCGGGGGTTTCACAAGCGTGTGATACGAGTATGCGAAATTGGTTGCTTTTCATTAAAACTTTACTAGCTCTGGATGTCTTTTGGATTTTGCTCGCTCGCTAATGGAACCATTGGTGAAAAACGTTCTAATTAATGTTCCTGCTCGAACCGTTGTTCACTTTGCTAGTGCCCAAAACTCTTGGGCTCGCCGCTTCAAAGCTTCCCCAAACACCCTAATCGCTTTATCCCCTTTTCCCTTTGGAACCACCCGTCATTTTTTTTTTACGCTCTTCCTTTCGCGTGTTTCATTTTCGAACGGTCCTGTTTATTAATTAAGTTTTTCCCACAAAGGGAGCTTCGAAAACAATTTGGCTCACCCATTCTTGTTAAAATTATGCAAAGGATGAAACATTTACATATTTTTCAGTAGGCCTTTTAAAACAAACTGTTGAGTTTATTGGTCTTCCATCTTAGATGACAATTAAACGTAATTTTTTTTTAACTCTTACCATCATTCCTATCTATTTTTGAAAATCTCATAATCCAATTGTTCCAAATTATTATCGAAAATACGAGTACACGTGAAAATAAAAAAAAAAACCATGTATTACTTACGTAATAAAACAGCACAAAAAAACACACTCATCCACCTAAAACAAAAACTGAAAAAATTATGTAAATTTGTGACTAATTGTTTATTCTTTAACATTTTTTATGATAATTACATACAAACATTTTTTTAAATCAATTTCTACGATCATTCTCATATAGCTTTGAAATACTCAAAATTAAATTTCGTCTATTTGCTGTTAAAAGTAAATTGTAAACGTGATGATAAAAAAAAGAGTTTCGATATTCAGTCAATAAAAAAATCCTTGTTATAACAATTAAAAAATAAAGAAGTCACTTCAAGCATAAAAGAAATCTTCCGAAAAAATCGTTTGTTGTAAAATAAAAAAACAATTGATTCACATTGTAATTATCATAAATATATAAAAATGTAACAGATATTTTCACCGATCTACGTCAATAAATGTATAACAAATTGTTAAGGCCGAAAAAAAAAACATATTTTGTAATAAACGTATAAAAAAAATTTGCCGTATAAATATTTAACGAATAGTCGAGTATTGCTCACTCGGGCTGTGATAAATATTCAAAAAATTTCATTGATGAAAGACAGTCAAGATGTCAATACGATAATGGGGAGCAAACACCATGGATAAATTCAATTGACGTAGTAGATGTTGGGGACAATTTTTTCTTTTGGTCCCTCGTCGTTTCCTTCGATTAAATTCTTTTACTCTTGTAGCACGACTGGGTGCCTTTACCAGGAGGAATAATAATGTTGGCCGAGCCGTGAAAATGGATCGACGAGGGGCCGACGGTTGAGTAAACTTGGTCCGCGAGTTCGTTAGAGTGACGAAAGACTCGGTTGAAGTACCGGAAAGAGGTGGAGACGTCGATATAAAAGGGAAAATCAAGGGGTTCGAGTGGATGAGCCAAGAGAGAGAGAGAGAGAGAGAGAGAGAGAGAGAGAGAGAGAGAAAGAGGTTTGGGAGGGTGCACGCGCGCGAGCCATTTGGAATTTTGACACGGAGTCGACTCTCCCCCGGATACCGGAGAGACCGAGACGGAAAAAGAGGGGAAAAAGAGAGCTTTTCCGGAAACCTGGCAATTTCGCGTTCGAGTAGATGTATGTTCCCGACTATAAAAGTAATGAGATCCATTATGGACCGACGAGTCTTCTTTTTTTTTTCTCGTAAAGTGGCCTCCCTTCTGCAGTCATCCTCCTCCCTTTTTCCAAACTTTCGCGTTGCGAGTCCGTACGGCAGATAGCCACTTAGGAATGGTGTATGGGCCAACCGAATTGCAGTACTTCTCAGCAAACCCTTCTTTTGAAACTTACGATTTTTACAAATTTTTTTTTTTGGTTCTTAGCTAAAGCAAAACTATTAAGTAGAAAAAGTCTGTTAGTAGGGATAAGGCACTCATTTTTAACAGAACGAACGTTTAACGTCTTAAGGTGTTTGAGTTAAAAGGGCAAAAAGGACATTCAAAATGTTGGAATGAACTTTGGAGGCTTAAGAATCCCTCAAAAGATACTAATGAAACGTTACAAAGGAAAAGAAGGATCAGCAAATTTTTATAAGTCAAAAGAAAATTCATAGGGAAAAAGAACGAAACTTTTTAATGGTCAAACTATATTTTTGTTATTTTATTATCTATATTCACTTTAGATATATACATACATGTGTATAAATACGAGGAAAATTTTTTGAAAACTAGAAGGAACTTAAAAATTTTCCAATAAATCTGCTCAAATGTTTAAACAATCCTTCGAGCACTTAAAATCTGTAAAAGGTAATTCTAAAACCTTCGAAAATTCCCAATGAAGCACTTTCGAGCACCTGAGGAAACACCTGAAACCTATTTTGGTTTTCAAGTATTTTTAAGGTTTAATATATTCTTTTCAAGGCTTAAAATGTTCTCTTTTGGAAATCCTCAAAGTTCATGATTCTGAAAGATTTTTTAACTCGCCTTTCGGCCTATTTTCAAATTTGATGTCCATCCTTTCGAAAATTCATTTCGAATTTTTCTTAATTCTTGCTGATTTTTAAAACATTGTCGAAAGTTCTTTGTTAATGCGCAAAAAAATTGCCAAAATAATGAAGGCCGAGGGGAAAAAAGGAAAGATTGTCCTGTGCTTTGCAACGCTGGAAACTTGAGTGTCCCGTCCCGAGAGTACTTTAAATACAGCGAGGATAAAAGTCTCCCTTGCCTGGACCGGGCCGTCGTTAAACGCTGATTTTTACTCGGGCTCTTCGAATCCGATTATCTTATACCCTCGTAGCCACTGTTCGTCCCATACGCAGCTTTACAGGCTTCTCTGTACGTACTTATACAGAGGGTGGCCCAAAAAGCGTCTTCATTATTAATTTTTTTTCCTTTTCCGGAAAAAATAATTGTTCAATATTTCGTTTTCGATTTTTCGACGACATAACACAAGCTTCTTTCATTACTCTTTTCTATGTAATTTCCCTAAGAAGTTTTCGCAAATAAGTGGCATGCATTTTGACCAGCAAAAGTTTTTTTTTTCTTTTGAAATTTATTGACTAATTTCTGTCGATTTTTTTTTCAATTTTTGATATAAATTCAAGGCATTAACGTTAATAATAAATGTATAATTTATTTATTTTGCGAATGGCAAATAGGAACAATATGCGAGGAAAGGACACGGATAAAAAACGTGAACAAAGAAAACGCTCTTCTTTGACATTCCTTGTTGATTCACGTTGTATATGTGTGAGCGAGAAGTCGTTTTGAGATCGCGCAAACAAACCTCAAAAATGGAAGATGACAAAAAGTTCTTTTTTAACGCTTTCTTTTTAGCCACCCTGTTTCTGTGTGAGCTCAAAGTCGTTATGTGATCGTCAAAATAAGCAAACCTCAAGAAACCTCAAAAAGTGACGATGAAAAAATGTTTTCTTTTTTAACGCCATGTTTAGAGCCACCCTGTACATATGTGAATGGAAATACATTATTGCATCGTGTTTGTTTGGGTTTGGACCCAAGCGAAGAAAGGAGAAACAGAGAATAATGGTTTTATTTTGAGCGTCTCTTTTTGGGCCACCCTGTATATGCGTGAGTCCGAAGTCGCTCGGGGATCGTGTTTGTCAGACGCAATTTCGCGGTAACGAACCGGCAAACGGTCGGCTCTCGCAATTAACCACCGCGCGAGCCCATATTCCCTTAATCCTCGTAAAAACAAAGGGTCGATAAAGCGCCGCTTTTTTTCGCTTCATCAAAAGTATCTCAACCGTATAGCGGGCCTTTTTTCTGCTAATTCTTAATTCGTCTTGTTGATCAGAGGGAAAGAGAGAGAGCGATGGAGAGAGAGAGAGAGAGAGAGAGAGAGATAAGTATGGTGAATCGCGAATTGATCATCCGATCGTTTTTCAACGAGTATTCGGGTGGAAAGGTAATTGGGGCGGTACGCTCCCGAAAAGTTTCCTCCTCGCCTGTCAAGAGTATAAAAATTACGAAGAAAATTGAGCTCGCTGAACTTCATGATAACGACGATTTTTACCGATAATAATGTGGAAAGTGAGTTATGGGTTCGTAAAAAAAAATTTGACACTCTTGAATATTAGATAAGATTCAATATAATTTATGAGACACTTAGCAGAATTAATAATTAATCATAATTTATAATGCTCAATATTTCTTTTTAATTAAATTTTTATGATATTATACCGCAACTTAATTCGAAACATGTTATTTCAATTAAAGAATTCGATTTAACAATTTAATTGCATGTATGGGGTTGTTTTTGTATTAAAATATGACAATAAATGGAACTGAAAAAGCTTAGACATTCAGTGAGTATACATACAGGGTGTCCCACGATGGAATGTCATCCGGGAAATGGAGGTTGGGGGTGAAATTCTGAGTCGAGTGATATACACATGCCGCAGCTCACATCGACGAACGGAAGTGTCCGCATGGTGGACTTCGCCAGGCACTACTACACGTAAGCCCGCTCAACGGGCGCCCCTGATTGGTCGCATTTACAAATGAATAATAATTTAGGTTGACCCGGTAACCATACATGCTTATATCAAACGACTTAGAATTTCGTCCCCAACACTCCATTTCACATATGACATTCCGTCGTGGGACACCCTGTATATATATAGCGGAAAACCGTCCACTAGTAATATAGATGGCTCGTACTATTTTCTCGACTAAAATAGTACAAGCCATCTATATTATTACAGGAATATACAGGATGGCAGCTTCTCAGAGTCCGCTGAAACGGCGTAGATGACATTTGTACAACGCGTCAGCATCATCTATTTCAATCGTCTCTACCGATGGCAAGTTTTCCTTCCAAATAAGTCACATTTCCGGCAAGTTACGGTCCATTATTTCCTGGCAAAGAAATCGGCCGCGGCAAACGCATCGTTTGCCGGAGTAAGTGTACACGGAAGATGCTTCATCGGTTACAACGTCCAAAGAGTGCTTCCACTGCTTCCAAACTCGTAATTTCTCTGTGGACAAGAAAGGAGCGCGGAAAAGCAGCCAAAAGAGGCCCGTCGTGTACGATGAGCCGCTAAAAGCGTCGGAAAGCATCACTGGGGATCGTTATCGACTGCGACTGATGCGTTTGAAGGGAGCTCTCTGCTCGAGAAGAGGCCAGAATGGGAGAATCGCCATGGCAAGTCCATTCTGTAGCGCGACAACGCCAGGCAGCGTTTTCCTCAAACCGGTGGAGGGGTACTTGGAAGGGGTCAACTGGGGAAATCCTGGCCCACTCGCCATGTTTCATAGACATCGATGCCTCCGATTTCCATTTGGTGCGGTTGACGCAGTCGGCGCTAACGGCACGGCGATTCACCTCGAAGAAGCCAAAAAGTAGCTGGATGACTGAACTGCCTTTCGAACAAATCCAAACGAACCCAAACACACAAAAATCCAAATTCTTCCAGCCTGGAATCCATTTGATAGGCGATTGATGAGACAAACTTGTCTCTTCCTTCCAGCTGAATAACCCAGTAAAATTCAAGCATTGTCACAAGCAACTACCGATAATTGGAATGTCAACGTTACAAGAAAATATGGCAGCGATCAATCGTCACCACCGTCCTACAATTTCCGATTCATTACCCCTCGCACTCGTCAACACTGACAGTCACGAAACGATCGGGGGAGCTGTCAATGCGTTCAAACACTATCACGTGGATTAAGGGTGAAAAGGCACGATGTACGATGTACTAATATATTCTCGTGTAAATCGATCGTGAGGACAAACGGAGGGTAAAGGCTGGGGTGGGGAAGGCCATCAAACTCGGGACACGTTGTATATAAAATATCATAAATATACGCGTGTGTGGCTCAGCGAGATAAATTAAAGAAAAACTGGGTCAAACTTGTACACGGTGTCTATGGCTCGGTCTCGATAGTCAGAGCTTTCGACCGACGCAAAAGCGCCTCCTTGAAAATCCCGATGAAATTGGGGCTAATCCGACGTTTGCTTACTTTTCACGTGAGGTCCGGGTCTCGATAATTGAAGCCCGATTTCCAAAAGTCATCTCCGATATTGCGGACACGTGCTTGACTTGGGTAGCTCTGGATCGGCTATCACGATACCTTTTTTTTTGCTTCTCTTCTCGAAATGATCAATAAATATCATTGGCGAAAACGGTTTCTGGATTTTAAAAAATTGGCCTGGGAATAAACGTGGATTCGTTTGTTAATAAATTTACAAATAATTTGAGAAAGAATATCTTTTTTTGCCTATACTTAGGTAGTAAATAAATTTTAAAATCGAAATAAAGAGTTATTTTGGAAGCAGAAAAACAAATATTGACATTTAAAAATGAATATTAAAGATCGATTTGTTAAAGAAAAAATAAATAGCGTTAAGAAACGATTTGTTTCACTGTACTTGAATGGTAAATAAATAAATGTTATTAACGAAATTGTAAAATAAATAAAGATCAAAATCAACAGGTTTGCTTGAATTAACGAATACATAATCGAAAATTCTTTTTTTAACGAAAAATCGCACTTTTTATATTAGGACTTGTAATTTTCGTAGTTTTTTTAATTTCGAAAAAGTATCCAAATATACAAAAGTTCTATTATTATATTAACAATATATATTTTTTAAAAAATTGTAACGACCTCTTCCACTTAAAAAAATAAGTAATTTCCTCCACTATATAAAAAAATTAACAACTTCGTCGTTCTATAAAATTTTTTAACGATAAAAAATCTTAAGTTTTTCAAGACTACGTATTAATTACCTGCCAAATTTTAACTTCGTCATTTCAATATTGCAGTCGGAAAAAAATATTGAAAATTCATATCTCAAATGATTGGTCGTACGATTTTAGGTCGGACATTGAGATAGCTTTTGCCTGAAATTCGGTAATAATTTTGGGACTTTCCGGGCGGGAAGAGGGAAGGTCGGGTTTGCGGTTGAAGGAGAGTCACGTGAGTGGGAATCGCGGTGCTCGGAGAAGGCGAAAACCCGGTAAAAATTCCGGAAAGATCCGTAGGAGTTTTTGTTCGATCTCACCGGTCACGTATGGACCCTCGCCCACCCGGCTGTTGAAACGTCTTTTCAGCAGAAATGCAGAGCTCAGCCGGAATCCAATTTGCAAAGATGATGGCAACCGAGTCAGGCGGACAAGCTGAAGCTTTTTACTCGTGGCTTTTGACAGTTTGCTTTACGTGGCGAACCTCATTTGCACATACATATATCAGAATCCTTAATTTTTTTCGGAACCGTTGGAACAGCGCGCGAAACTCCTGGAATGGCCCTGCAAAGGGCCGATCTTTTTATCATCCTCGTATCGCGAGAAAAGTGTAAGAAAAAACAAAGGGGGCCAACGGGATAGAAAATTGAACGTACGTGATCTAAAGCCCGTACCGGAATCGTCTTTTCTTCCTCGTTCTTTTATCTCCTCGTAAGTTCTCAGGAAACCTTTTCAAAACCCCCCTTCCAACCCGACAATGAAAATATTGAACCAGTTATCCTTATCGAAGTGTAGCAAAGTGTGGTGCTTGAACGCCATTTAATTTGTTTTCAATTACGTATTTTCTTTATTTATTTAATTGTAATTTGTTATTTTATTATTTTTTTCATAATATCTTATTTTGGATATTATCCAAAGAGATATAACATATTCTAAATTGTTATATCGCTCTAATTAAAAGTATCCTAAAAGTTATTTCGACGATCATTTTAGATTTTCTATGTCCTTTGCTGTTTGAAAAAGAGGGACATGAGAAAACAATTATATTAAATAAAAATACAAAAATATAGAATTTTTGTATGCAGTCAAGGTTTTCTATAACAGATAACCTCTTAACGTTTGGAATAAAATGTTTGTTGTAATTGAACGTCATACATTTTCGAATGGTTCTAATTTTTTTGAGTATATTAACAATGAATAATACCTAATACAAATATTCCATTTATATAGTGAACGATGATTCAAACGTACAAAAAAAAAAGACAAAGTAATTAAAAACAAGGGGATGAAGGGACGTGATTTCGCGTTGCACTCCAACGATCCAAATCTGATCGAAATCGAGAACGAAGTTAAACAACAAAAAAGACGAAGAAAAAAAAGATGGGAAGGCGTACACGAGAACGTAGGAAGCATTTGAAATCGAATTTTCACCGAGTTTGCGGTGACTTTCCCGTCCAAACAAGAAAGACAAAAAGCTCGATGAGAGACGTGATTTTTTGGTCGTGTTTTTTTTTTTTGTTGGTTGTCTTTCATTTTCTCCGCGTGCGGTAGAGACGAATGAACATATTATTCCGAATGATGTATATCGAGAGAGAGAGAGAGAGAGAAAAAAAGACGCACCAGTTGGGGCCATCGGACCGTGAGGTAAACCTTGGCCCGGCCAAAAAACCGCAGTCTTCGTAATCTCCGCAGCTTTTTGTCGTTAAAGCCCATACCCATGAAGACGGGTGACACGCGTGATCCGCATTGGTACTCCAGGTTGGTTCGTCCGATCCCTTGCAGCGATAACGACGTAACTGGAGTTCATGCAATTTATCACCCACGTGGCTCGCTCCTTCTTTCCACTCACTATATTAATTTTTTTCTCAAACGCACAACGATTCACGGAATTTTCGCTTTGGGTATTTAGGGTGTATCGTTGCGGGGAAAAAGCTTTTTTTGCAATGTATCAGCACGAAAATTGGCTGAGATATTCCGGGCTGAGCCGCGATGGCACAACGATTGATCAGCCATGTTTATTTTTTTTATTTTTCGAAGCATTTTTTTAATTTTCCAAGCTTATCGCTTTTTTAATTTTCCAAATGATCGAAAACCAGCGAGTTTCAAAAATTAAGAGCTACAACGAATCTCGAATAAATTTTGTAATTTTTCTTTCGCGTGAAAATCCAAATGTAATTAAAAATTGTTCTTTGGCGAAAAGAAATCTATTATGAGTTTGGTATTGTTCTTTGGCAGAAAAATAATTAAAGAACATTAAATATTCTTTTTCGGAGGGAAAAATGGGTCGTTATTATTCGATGAAACAAAATTTGAAATTGTTCTTCGGCAAAAAAAAACAAAAATCGAAGCTGAGTTACATCGGTGTTACATGATCAAAGCATTGGCGAAATAAAAACTGAAGTATACTTTATTACTTCGACTTCGAACGCGAATATTTCAACCATTTTTCGTGGTATTTGCATGGCATTTACAAAGAAAGTGGTTTTCTTGTAAAGATACAACCTGTATATGCTTATAAAAGAGAGCATTTTGTGAATAGTCCGATATATACAAAAACCGGTAGTTTTGTGTTACGTTCTCATACTCGTCAATTGTTCTCATACTCCAAATGATAAACATTCTATTATTCCTTAACCACATTCGAATAATCGTATTAATAAATAAATACGAAAACTCGTGTTAAGGTGGTAAATTGCACAATTGCAATGTCAGGAAATATTATTTTCCTCGATTGAAAAATTCATTTTTCTCGATTGGTAAATTGTTCCCTAATTCCTTGAACATTTTATGAACTCCTCATTGTCAATGAGCCCAATACATTTTCAGAATTGTCTATAATAATGAAAATTAATAAACCGAGGAAAATAAAAAAAAACCATTTCTTTTCAACTATACAAAGTGACGGATTTGTTAATGGATAATTTAATGAGTTCAAATACCCTGTCCCTATATCTATATATATATATACGTGTATTCACGCACGAAATATCCGCTCACCGTTTTCACTTTCACGAGATATCTTGACCAGGAAACCGATCACGAAAAAAATTATGGGCCTGGTATATCAAATTGTAAAAAAAAATGATAATTATTATTGTTATATTATGATATAAGTATTACGATTGGTATAAATAGTAAGTATGTTATTATTATTCGTATAAAATTATTATTATTCTTGTTATTATTATTGTTATTATTATCGGTAAATGAGCTTTAAAAAAATTATTATTAGTACAATTATTTCTCAAAGGTCACTTTGCTCGACGATTTTTTTGCACTTCAACACTTTTTAATCGACTTTACAATAAATTCATTTATCAAATTTCTACGATTGGAATTTTTTGCAAAAGTTTCCCAACGGGAGTAGAAACTTAAAAGGGCACGTGACCACTATTAATTTGGGACGAAAAAATGGAAAAAAAAAGTATTCACCAAAATCGATATCGATTGGGAAAAAACGTTTCTCGGTTGGGGAAAACGAAATAAAAACAAGTTTTTCGTCGCGAAGCGGATGAGGGTAATATTTGTATCGTGTGGAGATTGGTAGAAAAAAAGGTGTCGCGACGACGTGACTCGGAGCGGAGGGTCCCGCGGGTCGCGATTCGCGCGAGTGACTGTCGCTTCGCCGTGCGGCGAGCGAGCCTCACGGCGCTTGAGGGATGCTGCCGGTAGCTTGGGGCTGAACGGCGCAAGATCTACCCCCTGCCCCGCCATTTCATCCCCTTGCCCCTCTGTGCCACACCGCGTGTTACCTCCCCCTCGTACTCATCGAGAGTTTGCATTTACGCAGGAAAGGAGGGACTCTTGTTGTTTGGGTTTGTTTCGATCGGAGGATTGTTTGGGTTTAGTTGGATTTAAAGGAAAAACGGACGTGGAAGTTTATTGTTTGGGTTATTTGAATTTGTGTTTGTTCGGGTTAGGTTTTTAAGATTTCAAGATTTGTTCATTTTTTTGGCTAAACTAGAAGCACAGAGCGTCACGGGACCTCTTTTGTAGATCGTTTCATTTTTGAAATTGTGAAATTAATTATTTATTTAATTTTTTTATCTTGGACAACTTTAGAAAGAGCAGATTTAGCGATAAACAATATGGCACCTTTTTTTATAGAATATTTAATTTGCTGCAAAAAAATGTCTGGCGCCATATTGCACATTTACTCGTTATTGAGTTACAACATTGATAAGTATCATCAAAGCAATTGTTGATTTTTTAAACCACTCTTATTGTTATTATGTACTTCATTTGTAAACTGTTTATTTTATTCGTTTGTTTATTTATTTTTTGTCGTTACTATAGTTATATATATATATATATA
>JAPYZI010003544.1:0-29316 GCA_030523105.1 Ophioninae sp. A BG-2022a | reverse complement strand
AAAAATTTGCAAAAATCGATGGTCCAACTTTGAAATTCTGCCAAAAATCGAAAAATTATCGGATCTTAATGATTAAAAAAGCATTTTGAAGGGAAAATCGTAACGAAAAGATTAAGCACAAACTGGAGTGCCAAATCCCAAAGGGAAAAAAGTTATCGATGATTTAGTGAATAAATGTATTTTGCCCAAAAATCGAAAAAAATTTTTGATTTTTAATATTTTTTTTAATGGTCCATTATGATGTAATTTGATCCCCTGAATACGAATCCGCCATTAATCTCCCCCAAAACTCAAAATTTCGGTAAAAAAATCGTAAAAAACTTGTAAAAACACGATTTCTTAAGCTGTGTGGAGTGTTTTCGATAAAAATTTTATGATATTCGTAATCAGCTGAACATTTTCGATTGGATGGACTCCCAAAACAATGTTAGAATCGACAAAAATAAACCATAGCAGTATAAAAATAAAAAAGATCGAGGATAAAATCCCTACATCCGCAAACTCAAATTGGTAATGACGAAAAGTCGTCAGCTGTTGAAACAATTTAGTATAATGGACGAGACGAGTCGGTAGGCAACGAGTTATCGTGTAACAAAAAAAAAAAAAAATAAAAAAACAATTATTCAGAGGTTGATTCGGGGACTCGATGACCGAGTTGAGCTTTCGCACGGGCAGGAGCTATACTTGATTAATAAAGAGCGACAAGCGTGCGAAACGAGTGAACCGGAGTCATCCATTTCTTTTTTTAACTCGACCGGAAAAACATATAACGGTCCTGTCGTCGCTCCATTCATTTTCGACCTTCTCGTCCTTTTTTTTGTTTTGTCGTTTCCCTTGAATCGTTGGTAACCTATAAATCATTTGGCAAACAAAAAAGAAAAGAAACAAAAAAGAAGAAAAATGGAGTTACCACGGTTTTGAACGAGTTACGAGATGATTTTTGGGCACGACAGCCAACACGATGAATAACGAAAATTTAACGCACTCTAATTAAGACGAGTCCATTATTGGACATTCCGATGGGTTCCACGACCCCTCCGGCTCAACGTCAAACATTCATGACGATACATTCCTCGTACGATTATTCGCGAATGTCCTCCTGAAAAAATAAAACACTTCGATCTACCGAAATCCGTCAGCGACGGATGCTGGATCATCATTTATTCAGATAAACGAAATAAAAAGTTATTCCGGGTATTATCCGTTCCATTCAAGCACGTAATCAACCTCGGATTAATATAACATTTTAGCGTTTCGCTTTTTGGACCGACACCTGTCAATAATATATTGCCCCGAACCGAATGATTCTTTTATACCTAGTTTCGAAATAGAAGTATCGTAGTCGGTTCTCTATCTCGGACGAATCGATACCGAATCTCCTTATTTTTGACATTTTTTCGATCGAAATTATTTTTATAATGAATTTTCATGACGGAGAAAGATAAAATGATTTTTAAACAATTTTTACATTGAAAAATAAATGTTTATTCCAAATTATGATAATTAAAAAAATGCAAAATATTTGTTAAATAATTTTTATATAAAAAAATATATTATTATACCAAACAACGATCACGAAGAAACCCAAAACAATATCTTTGTCAAAAAACATACGTCCACGTCCTTTTCGTTGAAAGTTTTTCCCGAAAAGTGATTAGGTTCGGTGACTTAAGGGGGCAGGGAGGAGAGGGTGTAAACGAAATAAAAAATAATAAGGAAAAGTGAAAAAGGAAGGAGAGACAGGAGGGATTGGTGCGTAGCCGCAAGAGACGGATTTCATTCACCGCAATTATACGTCAAGCCTGGAATAGCCAAGGGGAAGGGGGGAGGGGTTCCTTGGAGAGGATGGCAACAAAGAGAGCACAAGCGGGGATCCACGGAAGGTTGGAAACGTTGGCTAGGAAAGGAATGACGAAAAGGTATGGGAGAAAGAGGAGAAGGAGGAGGAGGAGGAGGTGAATGTTGGTGAGATCCGGGGTGTGGGTACTGGCGCGCCAATAGGACCAGCAGTGGTTCGGCATGCCCCGGGGATAAATCGCTCCGGCAAGCGACTCTGCGCGGTCGTACCATGCTTTTTCGTTTTTTTTTTTTTTTCGGAGGAAAAGTGTTCAATCTGTGGGGAGGTATCACCGTCTCTCTCCTTCTTCCTCTCTATCTGGCTTCTCGTTGTAGCCAGAAAGCGGCGTTAGGACGGCGGAATGGGCGACCACCTCCGGAAGACGGATAGCAGACGGCTAAGCGAACGACGAATGCGCCACCGGGAGAATAAGAGGAATGGCACCCAGGGGTACCAACCTAATTGTACCTGGCTGCGCGCCCGATTTTCTCTCCAGCCGAGAATTTCCAAAAGGGACCAGTGAGAGGATTGGATAGCAGTTTGAAGAGAGTGTCCACTTTTCGGTAACGCACGAGGGCGTTTCATCGATTCCTATGGATATTAAGATTTGTTGTTTCTCCGTTGAACTTCGATCAATCATGGATGGTGATTGAAAGTGGAAAGCCGGTTGTTTCTTCAGGTTGGGCGATGAGGATTTGAAGCTACCGAGTTGAAACGATTGGAAAATTGGTTTTACCGGGGTTTAAGGGAAAAAAGAACTCCAACGGAGGAAGCTGAACCAACATCTTCATGCTGGAAGTTGGTGGAGCCAGCTGAAGCTGGAGAAAAGTCTAACAGTAGGGTCTTGATACGACAGATCCCTGAATATGACCGTAGGATAGGGTCTAGGAAACAAAAATAACGACTAGTTTTTGGTCGCAATTGTCGACGCGGAATGTCTGGAGTTGTCAGTGGAGTGATACAGCTGAAAATGACAGATCCTTAAACGTGACGTCCTACCATTAGCGACTGAAGAAACTCAGCAGCTCACGAACGACGCTCCAAATGTCATTTCTGATCACCCACCCTTCGAGATCTCCAGTAATTTCCAGGAAGCTCCTTGTTGTTTTCCACCCTCTCGTATCTCTCGATTTGGCTTTGGACAATCATAAATCACGAAGCGAATCGAAGCTCTTCTCCGCACTTGAATGATGAGTGCGTTGGTACACGTACGAGGAACGATGATAACGCGGTTGGGAGGGTGTGTCAGTTTGGAAACGTCACTCCATTGTTTGCAGTTGGCCCGGTCTAATCGCTACGCTCGCATGCCAGAATTTTGGCTGAATGGATACAGGTAGGAAATGCGACAAGAACGGAAAGGGATGAAGAGAGAGAGAGAGAGATAGAGGAGTTCAGAGGGGTGTAGGGTGAATTCCGGCTGATCAAATTTCCGCAGGATGGACGTGTGCAGTGAAGAATAGAACTGTAGAGCCAACTGGCTGGGACTCCTCACCTTTGGTATGCACCTGCACCTACCATTCCTCTCTTTCCACCAGCGTTCATGGTGGAACATCACGGGGGTTTTTTTTTTCTTTTTTTTCCGAAAGCAAAAAACGTACCCAACGTACGAGCCCGCACTGACAAAGCCAAAGAACTCGTCGGGTGAAAACCCGTGGCCCGGGTTAGGAAAACACGCTTGGAAAAGTTGAACCTGGAGAGGGTAAAAGAAAATGGCGGAACCTGGATGAATAGACGACAGGGGTTTGTCTCTTTTATCCTCTTTTTACTTCAGTCTCAGCACCCCACCTCTATAAGTCAGTCTGCTTTACGTTCCTCGACTAACGCGAGTTTCGACGACTTCGCAGCCAACTTCACGCTGCATTTTCTTCACGAAACGCCGCTTCCTTCATCACGTACCAGCCCCTCCCGCTCCAGAAAGCGGCCCGTCCTATCCGGGCCTCGAAATTTACCGCCCTCTTCGACCGAGGATGGCGAAACGTTTCACAGGTTCAATCTTCAGGGTCCTGGAACCCTTGCTACGACTCGACGTGACCTTTGTCACCGTCCTACCTATCCTTTTATCCTTGCCTACGAATCAACCCCGCTCCGCCCCTCCAATCTCTTTCTTCCATCTGGTAAATAGTTGAAGATTATTTGCCTAATAGTTACCGCTCACACGTCCCAAGGTGCGAACTCGAATTCGGGACGTGGGTGGTACCTTCCATGAAATCGTGGAAAGTGCGCGTGACGCGAAATTACGATTAGACTTGGAATACGTGAAGATATCCCGGAGTGATTTTCGGACGATTGACTTCTCTCCGAGGAACAGGAATAAAGGGACTTGGAAGTTCGTCCCGTCGAAGTTCCAGGCATTTCAAAAACGTCGTCATCGTTTGAATGTTTCGTCGATTAATCGATGAAAGCCTGGGAGACTTCAAGCTCGACGTAGTTCCGGAAGTGGGTTAGTACCGATGCCTGACACGGTCATTGCCGCGCGACCGGTCATATTGGCCAACGGTAAAGTCTGGTTGTAAACTTAGCTTGGCAACGACCAAAATCCAAGTTCACCGAAAGACGTTTGGAAGGGATCCAGGTTTCGCCGGTATGCGGTAAACCATGAAAACGAATGTACCTACTGCTCGGAGTGTCTTATAGTTCAGTCGAACTATTCGGTTAATGGAAATAATCGAGTTTGGGTTAAAAATAATCGCGATCCAATAGCCACTCTTTGGACAACCTCATCGTCCCGAAACTCACTGATTATGACGAAAATCTACGGAAGTTCTAGATGTGTGGTTATCAAGAGTCCAGTACCGGAAGTTTAGATAGGAACGAAGAGGATTCCGGGATGATCCATGGTAGGAAGCATCTTACGGTCTGGACCGGCGAGGGGGTCCGTACAAACATAGTCCGCGAGTACGAAATCGGCTTACGTCAGCTCGTGTAAATAAAGCTCGGTGGCCACAATACTTGTACCATCCAGCTAGGGACAACGAGAAAGATAGAGAGAGAGAGAGAGAGAGAAGGGCCTTATCGGATGAGAAGTAAAACTAGGACAAGACGACTACCGGAGCTTGAAGGATATAGGATTGCCGGGGTATTCGAGCTCGCCGCAATTTCACCGCGACGTCCAAAACCGAGATGGAAAGACTCGAAGAATGGTAGAGAGCGAGAGAATCAGGGATGAGAACGAATCACCATTGGACGGGGAGTCGAAGTTGGGCTCGCTGGAAATGAGAAACGGTCGCTGCCACACTTCGGTCCAGTCGCCAATGAGGTCTTGCCAATTTCCGAATGTTTAGCCATCGGGAATTAAAGAAAACAGCTGAACAACTGTAAAACCTGATAGGTGATGTAAAAACATCGGCTGGAAACAACGGAGTAGCTCATTGTTGACATTTAATTTCTAGATTAATCGAATCATCACTGGTCAATGACCGCTATCGAGCGCAATTCCAATTGTTGCCAGTTGTAGGCAAGCAACCAACGAAAACCCAAACAAACCCAAATCAGCGCTCGGTATCGAACGAAACTCTGGCTGGAATTGTGGCAAGTTGGAAAAAATGAAAAAGCAAGAGGACCTCCCCGTACGAAATGCAGTGTGCTCGTTACGACCCAACTCGGCCAGGATTTAGATTGGGAAATTGTACCGGATCAGGTTGCTCGAAATTACTTTCGTTCTCGAGCTCTTTACTCGGCCTCCATACCTCACTGACTCACTTTTCTTCGATCTCTTGTGCGCCTCTCCTCTCACCCGACCGCACTTCTCGGCGTTCTCTCTTTTTGGAGAGCCGGCTTTCGGATATCAATTTTCCTCTCCCGCTGCTGCTATTTCGGTGAAATACTTTTCATTCCGTCATTCTCCGTTTTCTTCTCGTATACCCGGCGTTATTGGAACACGAAGATAAGAGAGAAAAACCGCGAGGTATCGAACCTCAATATTGATCCGGTCAAGATAATAGGAAGCCTCCGATGCGGTCTTTATTGACTCCAGAGGTCACGTTGCAGTTCCACCGAAACTGTACTAATTCTCCAGCTTTGAATTCCAGCCGACGATGTCCAGGGACTGGATAAAGTCCGGAGGACTCGAGAAAGTTCGAGTTGCCGTCACATGTTGTGCAACCGAAGATACACCTTGGTCATATCGAGTGGTCGGAATATATCTCAGGATTCAACCTCCGCGATCACCATTGTTCTTTATTCCGCGTTTTCGGAAGATGTACGCTGGGTTGAAAATAACGGAAACGTGGTCTAGGAACATGGTGGTCCGAAGAAAAACATCCCCTGGGTATCATACGTACACTTGCGGATACAAATACTCATTTGCATGCAGATGTGAACTTTCCTGGATCTCGAAACCAACCGCCATCTTAAGAAGGAAAAGGAATACAGTTTTTCAACTGTTTGAACAAATGTCCTAGGTAAACTGCTGGACCTGGCCTTCAAACAAGAGCTTATCAGGATTCCGAGAAATGATAAAAATAAAAACGACTGGGTCGTCCTTTGAGACTACGTGCATTGGCCGTTGGTCATCCATCATTGGCAAAACGGGGTATAAGTTAGAAAAATGTCGGCTACTCCTAACCGAATGGCAAAAGATGGCCGATTCTGAAAGAAGAGTCAACGTTTGGCATCGACCAATCCTGGATCAAACGGTTTCGCGATCCCAGAAATAATTTCGTACCCATCTTGAAGTACACACGTATCTCATAAAGGAGTCTGATGCAGCTCGAATATTGGAAGTACCGTCCAGTATGGAGGAGAATCAAAGCTCCACTGGACGAGTTTATCCAGATGGACTGGAATAGCTGTTTTCTTTTTCCAAAAAGAGATTGGCAAAGTCCCGGAAGAAAAATCAGTTCTCAAAGTCTGGATATTAAAGGGAGTTTCCCGGTGCTTTCACTCTACACACACACGACTCGTCCTTCGAAATCCTCTTATTTTCTTTCATCTCAATCACATCTTATAAAGCTACAATGTATCTAGCTCCTCTTTTATCACTTCTTTTCTCTCGTTCATTCTTGCCTCTGCCCCCCCCCCTTCCAGCAAGTCCACTCCCATTCGCGCATTTCATTCAATCCTTTTCCTCTCTACTCGATTTATCTGTCCCTCAGACCATCCGGCTTTGCTTGGCAGTGGGACGAAAAAAAAGTGGAAACCACCACCATGGAAGCAAGATGGAGGTATAAAACCTGGCGAAAGAACTCGGATGGTGAAAAGCCAGTAGTGGTTTGTTGCCTCGGTCGGTGGTGCTTTAGCGATGTTACAAAAGAGAGTGACACGAGAAAGAATGGCAAGGCCTGAGAGAGAAAAAGGGAGGAAGAGAGAGAAGGACAAAGAAAGAAAGTGTAAGAACAGCGAAACATCAAGAGGGAAGGTAAAAAGGGGCGACCGGAAAGTATGAGAGACGTGGGCGGCGGAGAGAACGGCTGAAAGAAGTACGATGAGGATCGTGGTTGGACGTCAAGGCAAAACGAACAAGTAGTCATGATACGTAGAGCCCTGGAACTGGAACAGCAGAACCCTTGGTGGGCAGAGTTAGCCGGCTCTTTGACACCAAGTGCTGTGTGACTGGTCCGAGCCTGGTGATGGTGAAGAAACGTGGCGTGGATAAAATTGTGTTGGTGCACAAAACCTTACTCACGATGGAAGACTCGATGCACCATCCTATATTCTGGTTCAACCACAGACGAGTGCACACGCTTGGTGATGGTGGAGCATACAGAAGTGCTGAACGACAGAGAGAGAGAGAGAGGAAGAAACAGAGAAGCACTACTCCAGGGGTAGGAAAGCCAATGGAGAAAGAGAAAGAGCTTCGAGACCGAGGAACATAGAAACAGACTCTCCTGGCAAGTTTGGTAGGAAGGGACCTAGCAGCGGAGCAAAGATTTATCGAAGCGGGTGGTAGGTGAGTCGAGAACTTCTCGACGTTGGGTTTTCTTCTTTCTCAAACCCCCCCTGGATGATAATGGTCCTGGTATTCCCTAGTAGATCGTGTGACCATCGCGAAAATAAACCGTCACAGTGCTGCTTGAATCACCACTGGCTTAACCAAGTGGGCGAAACGTGGGCACCCCCTGACACTTCGGATAATCAATCAATACATAACCCAAACGTAATTACGATCGTTTGGGTTTTATTTGGGCTGAGGCGGATGGCAACCCATCTTGCTTTCACCCGCCAATAGAAAAATGGTTGCTAAAACAAAAATGGGTGCCCCACGGCTCTTCCGGTATATCTCATGTTCCATACTTCGTCATCAACTATGACGTCTAATATGCCTTTGAAAAAAGGGGTTTGCCAGTCCATTTTTTCTCGGTCCGGAGCATGAAAAAAATGGCGGCTACGCCAATGAGGATGACACTGGCCTTTTCTGCGTGGCATTCTGCACCGAGGGAGACGGAAGGCAGGAGGGAGTGTCGGATGGACAGAGACGGATAGAAGTTGGAGGTGGCAGTTGTGGCACCGGTGGTGCTCGGCGAACCGACCTGAGGGAGATAACGATGCGAGGCACTCGCGGCCCCCTAGTCTGCCCGCCAGGATTCTCCGAGATTAAGCTAACCCCTACGAGGGAGCTAGCGAACGATAAGGATTCGGGAACAGCTCCCGGTATTCCGATAAACCTAGAGACCCCACCGACTACTCCGAGTCGGCTGCCCCGAGCATCCATCCATCCGAAACGTCCGTCACTCCGCTGTCCGTCCAACTTTCGTGTCGTCCTCTCGCTCCGGCAACACCCGCGGGAACACCAACGATCGCCACCATGACAGTGCTGGATGAACGAGACAACGAGCCGGTTGGAGGCCAGGGCCAGAAGAGAGATGGCAAATACCCAAACATTTGGAATGACAGTTACAGCAGCCTGCCAGGAGAGATGACTCAGGCCGCTGTCATGACGTCGAGATTGAATCTCGTAGCGTTGCTAGTTGGACGACCCACCAAGGCCATCTGCCTAATCTTATCTGGCTCAAGAATGGCTATTTTCCAGAAACGTCGTTGAAGGAAGTAACATGAATAATAATAGTCAAATTAGTCGGTCTTGATCACGAACCAACGAGCTTTTCTTTCCTCCAACCGCCAACTTCGAATAGGGATTTTTCTAATTTCATTTAGGATCCCTAACGAGGCTATCGTTCGATGATGGGATATCGGACCAAGAGATACCAGAAAGTCGAACCCTGATGAGATCGTGTTTGGAATGTATTACGGGAATTAGTAACCGACGGGTGGATCAATGCGATAGCGTTGCTAAAGTGACGGAAGATCCATTTTCCAAGAGATTGGAAGATGAATCGATCCTCGTTGGGTCCACTTTTTTCCCGATACGTGAAATTGGCAAAAGAGGAGTTCGAGTTACCAAGATTCGTAAGATTCAGGATGAACATCTCGATATTCCGAGCGAGTGGTCCTCGGGGTAAACTCGCATCATCATTGAGAAGAGAAAGGGCATAATTGAGGGAAAACTCTCGTAACGATATGAACGTTAGGGATGCTAGGCTAAAGCGATCGAAGCGACCGCGGAGAGTAGTTGAGTGAACTAATCTAAGTTGCTTAGACTTCGGGCAGTTGGAAGCATTGGAGCTTTCTCCGAATCTTCCCAACGGTGCAGCCCAATTCTCTTCGACCTACTTGTTCTCGGTATGAGAGTGAAAGACACGAGTAAAAAAAAAGAAAAAAATAGAACGACTTCAAGTTTCACGACTTGGATGGCGCTTGCGCCAATGAGACAAATAAGGGCTCCGGTATCGCGGTACCAGCGATAATGAGGGGTGCTATGAAAAACGAGGTCGAAACGGTGCGAAATGCATAAGCAATTGAGCTTATCAAAGAAAGTCAGCATTACGATCGAGAAACGGGTGTGTACGTGTCCGTGTGTGAGAGGATGTTGAAAACTTCTGACTTATCAGCTTTCAGGCTTCAAAGACGTCTACCCAGGCGGTGCATACTTTATAAACCGAGAATTTCGAAGTTGGCTGGCACGTCGTATATCTTTCATCGGAATACTTGAGGCGAGGTATGAACCGAATCACTCGGAAGGCCTAGGATAAAGTTCATCCTTCAAGATTCTCTACCTTTCGTACCTAACCGGTGTGATGGTGGCGCTGGTGGTGGTGGTGCAACTAAAGAGACGAGCTCTTGGTGCACCAGCAGCAGCAGCAGCAGCAGCGGACCGCTGCGCTACTTTCAAGCGGATGGAAGATGAAGAGTGAAACGGATGAAGGTGGTAGGAGGTTCGGAGTTGCCGGTAGAGGACCGATATAACTTCTTGGTACGAATCGAGTTAGTGTTTCCTCCGATTTAATTGGCTGACTGGCTGGGCTGACTGCTGCTCCCTACTTGTGATACACACTCTCGGCGCAGCTTCTCTCCAGCGTAAAACCTCACCAAGTCCTGTACTCTATGTTACACTCCGATCCTTCGAACGAGCCCTTCAGCCGAGTTAACCCTCCAGCTCCCTTTGATGTCACTCGCTCTTCCATCCGACTTAAATATCCCTATGAATTCACCATCGCTTCTTCCTCACCATTGCCACGAAGAGAAACTTCTTTATCCCCCGTCCCCTAATCATATCGAATAAGATTCTCATTTTCAATTTATCCGATGCAACTTTGCTGCGATCATGAATATTGGGTCGTAGAGACCGAGCGCAGCGACCATTCGAGTCTCGGTCTTTCGGGCTGTGGGAGGTCTCAGGCCGATAAAGAAAAGTGGGTTTGTAATAATCTGGCTTCGAACTAAGAAAAACTGCGATTACTATCACTGCTTTTCCAGAGAGAGCTTTGTAGACGATAACATTTTTTTTCAACGAAGAAAAAGAGTTTAATGCAGTTTTTATTACCTTTATTCGACCAAAGAAGCCTGTGTTCGCGATAATTTTTTTGTATACCACGAAGAATACAATCTTTTCTTCTTTTCAGTTGTAAGAATCAATGCTCTATTTATTTTTTTTTTTTTGCGCATCGAACCAACGCTTCATCAGGAAAAACCCGACAGACCCAAATAAACCCAAACAAACCCAAACCTATTTTCCTGAAAAATAGCTCTTCGAAGCCAGGTTAGAAACCGTACTCCATCCATCGAAAGCGACATAACCAAAATCCAAACGCGGTGAGCGCTCATTCTGCACGGCGGACCGGAAACTCTACGAGGTTGGAGAACCGAGAACCGTGTCTGTCTTTGGCGAAGAGCAGGTCGGGTAAGAGGTAAGCGCCCCCGACACCGTTGTTAACTGGTTGGGAAACTGAGTTAACGTTTCTTACGTGGTAATTGGTTTCCCCACGGCACTGGTATCACTAGCCCGGGTACACTCTCAGCTACCGCCCGTTTGCGCCACGAAATTGCATACCGAGAGTTGCGGCGAGAACGAACGCCCCGCGCAACATTGTATCCACTGTTATGCCAGTTATCTCGAGGCGTCGTTTTGATTGTACGACGTCCGAGGTAAGTCCTTGGTGTCTCCCGATGCTTCACTCCCAAACGCTCAGATCCTAGACAGGATGGAAGAGATAGTAACCGATGGGATCGATAAACGAGTACACCGAGCGTTACCACCAATAACGAAGATAATATTGGTTGGTAGACACTCCGGGCCTTCCAATATCTAACGTTCGCCATTGACGCCAGCAAAGAGACAGCTAATTCCGACGCGTTCAACGGTAACATCGATTTCAACGAAATGGGAAAAGAACAATCTTAGCGCATGATTATTACGAAAAAAGCTGAACGATCAATGAGGATAATGAAATTACAGTCGAAAATTCGAAGAATCCTAGCCTGACTAGAAGCAAGAAACACCGAGGAAATCTACCAATCTAATGGCAGTTCCTGATTTCGCAGTCATTGAACCGGAGGTTAAAAGCGTACACGTTGCGGAGTTGAAAGTTTGAAGTTGGAGTCAGCAAGCATCTTCAGAAGTCTGCCGGAAGGCTGGAAGTTATCGAACGCTGGAGCGGGGGGGACGGGGGTAGTTGGTTTCTAAAGGATATGCGAACTAGCTCGGTTGATGCACGAGACCCGGTGGGCCCTGTAGTTCGTAGGTTGACCGTGGTCCAGGCACTTTCACTTAAAAGCCTGATATTAGGAAAGTACGTACCGAATTGACGCGTACCGTTGCGACGACGGAATTTTCCTCACCAGAATGAGTTCCAGTTTGAACGAACGCTGTTGTTGGATTTTATAGGTTTTAGACCATGCAAATTGGTGAGTGTCTATTCTTTGTCTTGATGGAACGTTCGGAACGGTTCCGGATACGAAGATCCTCGTACATGGCGCACCAACACGTTGATATAAAAAAATCATTGTGTCCTATCTATGATGCGGAAGGGAGAGAATTCCCGGTACGGAAACGTTCGCCGCGGGGGAACTCGTACAACTGCGCCACTCGTTATCGTTTGCGAACGAGTGCGATTGGATTTCCATGTAAAATTGCAGCTCCGGGTTTGGTCGGGGGATCGAGACCACCCAAGGCGCGTCTCGTTTTCATGCACCACTAGTCCATGCTTCGTTGTTACCCAAAGCTAACTTTCCCACTGCTATAACCCCCCTCCCGGCTGCTTTCATCATAAATCTTTCGCTGACTGGAGAGCAGCGTCGATGTTTCATGGGGATGTTGAATCATTCCTGATATTCAACCTATTTCCCATACCCCTGGTGTTCGCGTTACGCGAACACAAGATTAAAGACAGGAAGCGCGGTCTACTGGCCTGAAAACTGGTAACGCGCTATTGGACTTGAAACTTAGCACGGCTAAACTGCTCAGCTAACTTGGCAGGGTAACAATCCTGTAACTTGGCGGAAGGTCACCAACGCGGATTGAAGGCGGAAAAGTTGAAAACTTTTTAGGACCAGCCTTTTAACTTTTAATTCGAAACATGGTAAGAGCAGGTTGCCCGTAGGAGCCCGGTTTGATGACCCGGAACTTGATATTCGTCGACGACTCGCCGATAACGCAGGAATTCGTCAGCGTACGTTCCTTTTGCGAAGGCGATTCTCCCGCGGTATCCGTAAAAATCAAAGAATCTCTGGAAATTGAGGAAGAGTGGAAAAGGGAACCGAGCGAAGAGAGCGAAACGAGAACGGCTGGATCCCCTCGTCCATTTTGGGTCTCTTGGTTAGGTAGGGCGATACGCCGCAGCGAACTCATTTGTGCAACGTCAGGCGCACACCACGTATACGGGGTTGCTCGGTGATGGTGGTATAGCAGTAGCAAAGCATAGTGACGGTGGCGTCGGTTGAAGAGCTCCAGCGCCAGAACGAGCGAATTTAATTTCTGGGTAACGTTACACCTTGGAAGAGAGATCCCGCGAGAGACAGAGCGAGGGAAGGAGAAAGAGACATCGCCTCCCCGCATCGCCATTGTGCACCTCTGGCTACGAGCGAGAGAGACCAGACACTCGATCGCAGGACTCCATTTGCGGTTTAGCATAATGGGAACCCAACGCTCCCGTCGCCCGAGGGCCACCCATTCTACGTATAGCCCGGACCAACCTCCGCTCTCGTCTACCCGTCGGGACTTTACTGTCACCATCCCCTTGCCCGATATACCGCTAACTGAGCTCGTGGCCTATCAAGCCATATAAGTAAACCGGATTGCCCATCTCATTGTTTATTACCGACGTTTCCATCACTCTATCAATTCGAATCACGCGACTTAAACGTTTCACCCAACCACGTTGGAATTCCATTTTTCATCCTGATGGAACCATCCGGATTCAAAGAACGTAGGTTTGAAGGAACGAAACTTCAAGCTGTTCATTATTACTTGCCAGAGTTTGTTTGGGTCATCATAGGCCGATCGAACGACAATGGCAATTCTTTGTACAGCGATTGTACTTATTGAGATTAGGCTTCAACGAATCACGCTACATGGTATCTTTTTTTCTGAATGTGTTCTCCAGGCCAATCGATCAGCTATGAGAGGAGTGGGCTAGGATATTTGAAGGAAGTCGCGCCGGCGACAACGGACTGCTGGCCCTTGCTGGAAATATGCCTCGGTCCACGAGAAAAATAGGATTGAACCCGTTGGTGCTGGTGCTCGTCGTCGCTATTGGTTGCAGTCGAGCCTTCGGTTCACGGCAAACAGGTAAGAGTTTGGACATTCGATGAATCCCTGATCCTAAAGTCTAACGAATGCGTCAGGACTGCGGTTCGCTGAATCATTGCACGGGTGTGTTTATCGAAGATCAAGTTCGAGGTCGGCAAAAGCGCGGAAAGGTTCTAAAAGTGTCGAGGCGACAAAGTGCCAGTTGTTAATCGATAACTGGTATAGTTTACGAACTGTATCCCATTGGGAATGAAAATGACGTGGATAAAGAGCACCTGGCAACCCGACAGTAGGAAGAGATCCCGTGCACAATGCGTGTCGTAAATCGTTGGAGAGGCGCCTTTCGAACACGGCTAGCCCTCTCGAATGGTAATTGGGCCGAAAGTTATGCGAGAGTGGAAAGCCCGTGGGCGCTCACCGTGGATAGGTCTCGATGGGAGTCCAAGGGTAGTCGGTAGGTGGAGTCCAATGTACGAATACATCGGTAGGTCTAATCGTGAAGCAAATAAGATTATCTGATCGAATTTTAATGCGGGTGTTGCGTGATGCATGCGGTGTTGAGGAACCCCCGCAACAAGCCAACGGACTGGATCGAGCTACAAGGGAGGAGGTTGGGTACTTACGCCGGTTGACCCTCGGCTCGATTCGCGGCCGAGGAGGCTCATAACCACCTTGTATTATTTATACAGCGTTACTCTCTCAAGACGTGCCGGAAGAGACGACGGCAAGGTGATAAAGAACACCACTGGATTGCCGGTCTTCTTCGTACCGTAACGATCCGTGTTGCTATGACTGGAACGAAGTGTCAATATTTCATGGAGATGTTTCAGCATTCCTGATATTCCACCTATCTCCCATTACCCACATGTATGCGCAATGTACGAACCCGGATCAAAGGCGGTGTCCATGGTCTATAGACCTGGAACTCGGTAACACCGGGTCATTCGCTTGGAACTTATCAGAGCCAGGCTATTGGCGTGGAAGTGAGTACCATCGGACTATTAGCTCGTAGATTGATAACACCAGGCTGTCGGGCCAACTTGAGGGGTCGCCAAGCTCGTAACTGGACAAGTGCTGTCACTTGGCATCGAGCTATTGGCGTGGTACTTAGTAGCATCAGGCTATCAGCCTGGATATTTGATTAAACCAGTGTTCCGCGCCACCTCAGAAGGCTATTAGCCTGTAACTTGATAAAACCAGTCCGCCACGCCAACTCGGAAGACTACCAAGCCAGTAACTTGATAGACCACCGGGTTGAAACTCGCTAGCGCCAAGCTTCCAAGCTAGAAGTGGAAAACGCAACCACAAAGAACCAGCCAGTCAATGACGTCACAGGTGCTGTAATCTCGAACGGCAAATTTACACCGTATAAACACGCTGTCTCGGGCGAGCTTCTAGGCTCTCTCATTGCTCTTTATTACACGAAGCAACCTCTATCGTGCTACCTGGACTCCTGGCACTCTTCGTTTTGCCTTCGTGCGGGCATGCTCGCGATTCACCCTTCCTTTACCTCTGCAAACGAACGTACGGTACGATTCCAGAAGCACGCGTTCCAGAACTCTCTTCACCCTTTGTTCTACAATTCCAAACGGGCATATTGCGCTCCACATTTAACGGCATTCGAGCGTAACTTCGTATCGACACACCGACGCTGATGATCTTCGTGGTTGAGAAACTAGTTAAGTAGGCCGAGCCCTAAATTCATACCGGCGGTGTGTGTATGGGGGGAGGCAGAGCTTGCTAGCAACAGCGGAGCTGGTAAACGTCAATGACTCGGCCAGAATAGGATACAAGTTTCAAGACAAATGGTCTCGCATACTTAGCGAACGCTTGACTCTGACAAACCGCCGACAGCGTTCCGTCCATCTTCCGGCTTCCGGCCTTCACGGGCAACCTCCAAACTGCACTCTTCCAGTTTGTTCCTTCAATAGGATTCCTAGGTAGACTGGGCCTATAGAAATCTCCACTTTTCTCAAACCTGAGCCACTACAACGTTGGGTGGAATATTCTCAGGGTCAAGGATGGGTTGACCCCGTTAAGGGGACGACAAACACACCTTTGTCCACTTTGAAATTTTTACCATTGTAACGTGGTTATTGGGTATGATGAACGTCAAAAGGAAAATTGTAAAAATTTGTGGGGTTACGTGGATCTTCTACGTGTCCTTAAATCAAAGCTCGTCGCAGGACGTTCCATTTGTTTTTTTTTATCCCATCACGACTCGTCGAATGAAAACTTCAGCACGCGACGCTGTCGCTATAACGTGACTTCGCGTTTCAGTTTCACGATTATACGTTTCTCTTTTTTTTCGTAGCTTTTTTTTTTAAACTCCGCTCGATGCGAAAAATACTTTGTCATTGTTTGTTCCTTTTTTTGGCATAGCTCGATTGAAGATAGCCGAGCAGGTACGTGACGCGAGAAACGCAGCGTGGGGTTGACGAGGGGGAGGGCGAGGACGATTAATAAAGCTTTTGCGGGGTGGCCGAGCGAATTTCACTGAACCGCGTATATATCGCTGAAATGTCGGTCAGACCTTTCGTGCGGTTATCGGTTTGCCGATCAACGAATAGCGGCTTAATTGAGAAATAGAAACGTCAAAATACCGAGTTACGTTTGGTCTTTTGCGCGGTTTCTTTTTTATTATTTTTCTTTTCTTTTTTCGATTGACCACCGAAACGCTAAGCTCATTCGTGAGAGAGCTTTGACGACAGTTCCCGTCGACACTGTAATCAGCAAACGACCGTAGTGGATAGTCCAACGCAGAGGTTAAGTTTACGGATCAAAAGGTTACAGAAAAGGGTCTCCTTTTTTTTTCATTATTCATTTTTCTCGTGCACGAGATCCGTTGGGGCAAGTGTGCGCACACTTGACCCAAACGACCTTATTTATCCTACGATAACTTCTGCGAATGAAATATTGGAAAAAAGAACGTACCGTTGAACGAAAATCCATTCTTTTTGGAGTCTTTGAAACCGAAAGAGGAGATTGCTCGGTATAAACCATAGTTGGCGTCAAAAGTGATCGAAAAAGCTGTCAAGGTTGGTAGTTCAGGAAAGCTGAACATGATCCACAAGGTTGGTTTTGGGGAGAAAACCGCGTTGGTGGTTCGCGTGATTTTCGCAGGTCCAACAGGGTAGCGCGGGAGGAGCGATCGTACGGTAGCTGAGGTAGCCGCAACCAATTCAAATTCACATTACCGCGTACTGCTGCGGGAAAGCCGCTTTGATATTGGAAGCCAATCTCACGTATAGTCGCAGGGTCCTCGGCTGCCGCACTGGTATCGTTAATACGGGTAATTCCGCTTTATTAGGTTGAACCGCATTAAGTTTCCGGCTTATTAGGTAGACAGTGAACTGGGTGGTGGAGGGGGGAGGGCGAGTTTGGTGAGACAGGAGAGAAAGAGAGGCAGCAAAGTCCACATAGAAATAGCCAGAAGGTCCACAATGTGGAGAGTAATATCCTAGATGCAATATACGTATTACATGCCCACAAATTTGCTCGAAAGTCCCGAGCTCTTTGTTCCACTCCCATTTAATTACAATAAATTGCAACGAGGAGAGCGCAATATAACTTTCCATCTTTCTCCCGTTGAGAAGGTGCAAAATATACGAGGGTGTAATTTTGCCACCCCTAAATGTAACGGGTCATCCATTCTGTAAAATACACATCCGGTAGAGCCGGTAGGAAAACTCGGCCATAGTTTTTCGTGACGAGAAAAGAGTTTTCACGAGTTGGAACCTACGACTAGAGAATACGTGGGATCGTAAACGTATGAAAGAAAGATGCGACGAGAGGAAAGTCTCGTATTTATATTGGGCCAAAGAGGGTCTTCAATTTTATCTCTCTCGAAGAAGTCTCCCATTCTCCTCACTTTCCTTTCGCGTCTTCATCAGCTTCAAATTCTTTCACTTTTAAACATCTGCCAATGGCGTAGCCAAGGATCACCCTTCCGGATAGAAGTTCATCAATTATGTCGTTTTCGTTGATGTTGACGTTGTTTTTGAAGTTCTTTAATCATTTTAAAAAATAACATTGAAAAAAAAAATGATCGAAACCCAAACAAACGAAGGCTTCATTGGTGCACTTTTTTTTAACAAAATATTGGCTACGCCAATGTTGATACCCAGGAATCATTCCTAGTCCATCAAGGACTCTTATTCAACATTTCCGTGTGGCTGGCTAAGTGCATCGTAAAAGTTACGGTTGCGCGTGCGGAGCCTACCGCCTCTTCGGTTTCCCTCGACATTTTTGGTGTCTCGTACCCGCACGAGCCTTGAGTATAGGATGAAACTTACTCGATGATAATCCCTCTCCCTCTCTATGTTCCCTCTCGGAGCTCTTCTTCCTGCCCCTATCTTGCGAGAAGAAAAATCAACTGGTAGTCTTCTCGAGTCCGTAGTCTTGATGCGCCTACAGACATACCCTTCTTCCGGAAGCACTCTTATCCTCGCCCCTCCCCCCTCTCCTCAAACTTTATGAACATCCAAAGGGACTCTCCGTTTCATTATCCTGAATAGTGGATAACCTCTTTCCCCAACCAGCCACTGATCCCTCCTACTCTCGCAATTGAGAACCTTGAATGAACTCCAACGATGATCTTTATTGCACATCCGTTTATGGAGTTCCGGCTGAATGAAAAGATGGAAAAGCTTGGAGGGTCGTTTTTGAAACTTTTAGCACGGAGAAAATAGCAAAAAAAAGAGTCCGACTCATAGAGATTGGATTCGACCATTTTTTTTTCAGTTTGGGTTTCTTCAATGATCATAACTGATAATGACGTTTCATCGGGGTATCGTTGACTGGAATATTAGGCAAAGAAGATTTATTATCGGAGCGATACGTCTGATAATAAAAAAATAAAAAAGCTCTTTCAACAGCAAGACTAGTAAATGTTTTAGGTTTATCGTTTATACGAATAAAGTCTAGGATCGCAGTCCCTAGAAATCCCCTAGGATGAGGAAGGGGCCGGTATCGGACTGTACGTTGAAGCTTTCCAACCCCGGGCTTTTCTATACCCCGTTGCATCAACAAAACTACTCATTTCTATACCCGTCCGGTATCGTCCAGTTTTCTGCCAAGGGCTTTTCGCCCTTCCCTGCTGCCCGCCCGTTTTTGATATCCATCCGTTTTATTGCGTCACACGCTCGCGAGATGGATCGTTATGAAAGGCTTCTGTCGGAATACGGCGAGTTCCCAGCGTTCCCCACACCCCACACGAACCCATAAAATTCAGAGGAAGGGTTCGGGCCTCGAATCGAGAGTGGGAGGAGACGGACGCACAAAGGAGGGCTGTTCGGGGGCGGGCGCGCTTCCAGAATCAGGATAGGCTCGCTTTGAATTTTTGTCGTGCAAACAATTTTTGCAGATTCCCTCGGCAAATTGGAGTGACCGCGTTTACTCTTTCTCTCGCACCTTTCATTCGGGCAATCTTTGCATCAGCGGCCTCTCACGCCCTTCGCTATTTAATGGCAATGAAAGCGAACGAGAATTTATTTGTTTCGTCTTTTTTATTTATTTATTTTATTTTTATTTATTTTTCGTTTACTTATTGTGATTTTTTTCAAAATTGTTTACTTTAATGATTTATTTAAAATAAGAAGTAATAAATGTATTAATTTTTCTTCTTTCGTACAAAAATACGGAAACTAATTAATCTCGAACGTTTAATTTTGGTCTCGGTCCTCACTCTAGACATATATTATTTTTTCTCTCTCTCTCGTTCTGAGTGGGGAGCCACAAGATGTTTATTAATGAACGGGAACACGACGGAGCTGAGAAATAAATTCTTAGGGCAGAACCGCAACTTCCACTTGCACACGATGCTGCGGTGAAACGTGGCAGAGCGGGCGCCGCGCGGCTCCTCTAAAAGAGTGACGTTAAACTCGGTTCTACTTTCGCTGACAGGTCCTCCAAGTTCCTTGGTGCTCTCGAGGAGGAAGTATAAGCACGGTAGGAAGAGTGCAAACACTGGCTTCCAGAGTGGATTGTACTTGCGGATCTTTGACGATGCGGCAACATTATTTCTTTCATTTCTTCACTCTCCGCCTCTTTGGTGTATCAACGGTCATAAATCAATTTTTTATCCTCTTAAGAGTGCTCGAATGAAAGTTCGTCATTTTACACACGATTAAAATAAGGACTTGATTTTTTAAATTACTTTTCACATTCACTTAATCCGTACAAACTCAAACAAATTTAACGTCGCGAAAGGATTGATAATTTTTTGTTTTATTAAAAAATATTATTAAAAATTAAATTATTGTTTAAACAAAACGAAAAGGTGAAAAATTAAAAAGGTGAGATGCACTTTTGATGGATGTGTATTCAAACTAGCGTTGACATTTAAATATATAGCTTCATTTATTAATATCAGGGCTTATTAAGTTGGGTGGAGGCAAGTATGGATTGTATAGTACTGGTGCGAGTCTTCTCGACGGCTCGGCTCGTTGATATACGCACGTAACATACGAGGCTCATCATTTTCCGCTATATCTCGCTCGCAACCCCTTCAAACGCGATCTGTGTTGGCTTCGGCGCCCGTCTCTCCTCCGGCCCTTTCGCCCCCGGCCGACCAAACAGACACGGCGAAGTCTCGGAAGCAGCAATGCGTATATCAACCTGATTCAAAGTACCACACGTCGCGGCTGGTATACTCGATTCTCGACACATGTGTACGGTCCGTGAATACAAGGTGTCCCGAAATTCTAGTCGGAGCTTTGCTGGATGGATAGAGAATGAAATTCTGAAGAGAAATGTCCTTAACCATTTTTCTCTAGGACGCTCAGTCGCTGAGATATTAATTCTTTAATGTTCCAGCCAATGGAACGCGACTGCCAACACGCGCGACCCCCACTGCGCCCGCCTGTCATTTCCTCGCGTAACTGATTGGCTGAACGCTGTTTCATTTGTATCTCCGTAACCGTGCGTCGGAGAAAAAAAATTCTAAGGACTTTTCTCTTCAGAATTAAGTCTTCCTTCAGATTTCACGGGTCCCGAAAGGATTCGACGAAACTTTTGAATCGTTCTGTACGTACGTACACACTTTTTCCACTTTCGATGATAGAATTCGACGAGAAGGAATGAAGCACCCCGGGGGTGGCGCATAGGGCGCGCATCCGAGAAGAGAGTTCTCTCGTTACGCGAGGCTCGCGAGGTACTCGTGTAGTTCTACACCCATCTTGGGGTTTACGCGAAGGGAAAAAAGCGACAACGCGAATTCGCTCGATACTCGATCCACTTACGACCGATATACGCGTACCTCCGCTTCTTCGTGTACAGGGTGTCCATTAATTATTCCTCTTCTATAGTTTTTCGTAGAAAAAATAAAAGAGAAATTTCACTTCGGAGCAGCGATCGGAATTAGGATATGATACAGAGTGATCAATGGCATTCAGCAAAAGAAAGATTAAGGGGCAGCGCATGGTCGTAGAAGTTGAAAAAAGAAAAGAATGCAGCGCCGGACAGACTATGAAAGGAATACCCAGACCTAGTCTAATAATTATTGATAAATAACGCAAAAAAGATACAGACACGGCGGGAAACGGATACACAGTGATCTTCTGAGATTTTATTAGCTCTCGGGATGGCAACGCTGGTTTTTTCACGCTCGTGAATATACAAGAGATGAGGACGTGCAGTCGGAGATCAACGCGCGTGACACACCATAACGAACGACTGGCAGAAGAGAAATGGCTTTGTACATATGAGAAAGCGAGAGGGAATAACGGGAACGCAGAAAGACCAACACTCTTCTGTGGTCCTCTCTTTCTCTTTCTCTCTCTCTCTCTTTGGTACTGCATCGAGCAAGCTCACATTTGCGAAAGTTCTTTCTCGATCTAGAGCTTTACTGCTAACGTTTTTTCTTTTTTCTGAAAATACGAGGAAACGGAATATTTCGAACCCGTCATATCCACGTAATATTGCCATCAACGGAGCTGGTTGTTTCGAGGGTGGTCCTTAAATTTTCAAAATAGACCGTAATTCCTCTCTATCCGTTCTTTCTGTTTTCTTTCCCTCTCTAGTCTGGCGCCGCGACGAAAGCACGTGAATTTTAGTGCCTCGTCGTTAGACCCACACTGCACCAAATTTTCAGCATTCGTTGCAATACAGGGTGACCATTGTAGAATCTCGCGTTTCTCAAGATATTCGAACATAACAATGATCGTCCACAGTTTTTTGAATATCCCTTCTAAAAAGCTAAAAAAATACGAAAATACTCCCAGAAAAAATTCCAAATAATCAGATACTCAAAAAAAAACTCAAACATTCCCAAAAATGTCCAAAAATATTAAAAAAAAAATCTTTTTAACGAAAGTAAATAACGATTCTGTGAAAATCAATGAAAAAAAATGTTCTGACATATCCCTAATTGGAGGGTCCTTCTTTTGGTGAGGTGAAAGCGGAGTTTTGACGAGCCTGGATAAAATACGAAGATTCCAGAGTGACGCGCGACATATCGCTGTGGGTTTGCGCGCGGGCGATCACCGTGCCAATTGTACAGTGCGCGGCTCGTAGCAACTATTATTAGACCTAATAGTCCATGTGTCAGCGCGTTTCCTCGTCGGCGAGCGGTTTCTCGAAGGCGCGACGAGACAACGTCGAAGGAAACGTCAGAGGAGTAGAGGGGGGAGGATCCGATGTCAGGGAGGAGTACAAAATAGTCATTGTACGGGGTGCAAAAGCACGCGAGTTCTCGTTCCCCGTGGATTCCACGCGGTACAAAAAAGAGAACGAGAAAACGAGGATATGGGAACGAAAAGAGAGAAGAAATAAAGAAAAAGAAAAAAAAATGCTACAAGACGCCAACGAACGGACAGGATGCTCGAGTGACGGACGAGAATGATCGGACGCGCACGTGCGCCTCGTGCGGAGCAACGAACGCGGAAAGGGAACGAATAAAACGTTGCTTGAAATAACGATGGTTATTTTTCTATTGGGTGAAACAAAAATCCGATATGAAACGGATATCTAGGAATTCAATGGGCGATCGTTCATTGAAGGACCTTTGGGATAGCGATCGAACGCCATCTTTGAGAAAAATCAAATTCCAATTTTTCATCGTTAAAATTTTGACGATCAAACGGGAAAATTAATCCAATATATTTCACTAAAAATTGGATTTTTTTCACCGGTAATATTTTTGAATATTTCTAGTTTTTTAACTAAGAGAAAAAAAAACTTGAACAAGTGTATCAGCTTATTGCACGAATACATTTTTTTCTTTGTTACGACGCATTCGAGACTTCTTTTATTTGTAATACTAAAAGTACACGTTGCGTCGATATAGCAAACAAGCCAATGTACAGATATAGAAATGTATATGTACCAAAAGCTATCCACTCCTCGGATAATACTCCCAAGGCTTATAAAAGCCAAGATATATCACCACTTGATACTAAAACCACCGTGAACGCGAGAGCCCAGACTAAACTCCGCGATATAAATTAGAGGTCTCTGAAACTGCGACATAAAAGCTGTCCGTCTATTCTCGAAGCGACGAATCTTTTGTTCCTCTCCTTGTGGACCCTCGTGACCAAAAAGAAGAACAGATATAAGAGACTGCGACAGCGTTTACGCACGCGCGCATATATATATCAGGATTTGACGTTTCAATCCGTTTCTCAACGGCTCGGATGCGTAACACGAGAGAGACAAAAAATAAATACATAACTTAAGAGATATTCGACTTTTTCTCAAAAAAAAACAGCTCTTTTTAAGGCAGTACGTGCGTAAACTTTCTCGTTTGAATAAAAATTCGATTTTTTCTTTACCAACCCAAACCAACCCAAACGAATCCTAATAAACCCAAACAAACTGAACATCGCGGTAAATAAAAATAAATTTACAATTTTATTTCGCAATTTTTTATAACAACGATCGATTACGTTTATTATTAACAATTGTCAAATAATTGTTTTCTTACGATAAATATTATTCTTGTTAAATGTCTTTAAATCTCATTATTATTATTATTAAGTTTAATTATTATCCTTAAATGTCTTTCAATTTAATTATTATTATTATTTAGTCTAATTATTATCTTTAAACGTTTTTAAGTCTAAAAATAGACAAATATATTAATAAACGAAGGGCGTATTTTTAACTATTCATCAAAAAAGATGTTTTTTTTCGAAATTTCTTCCAAAAAAGTGTAATCCTTGTCTCTCTCGTTCCCTACTGGGTTGAAGGTTAACTTTAAGCGCAGTCTCGTAAACTGGGGCTGGTTGACATCCGGCATTATCGTTCCATGATTTACGCATTCCGCGACTGTATTTCACCCTTCGGGGTGCTTCTTTCTCAAAATTTATTGCATCGGTACGGAGCTAGACGTGTTTCTTTCCTCTTTTTTTTTCTTTACTTTCTTTTTCTTGTCATTTCCTCTCCACTCTCCATCTACTATTATTTTTTTCTTTTTTCGTTTTATTCTCAGGTTTCTCTTGCTCTATTTACCTCTTGGTGATTCGCAGGCTCGATTTTCCCGTACTGAATTTTTAGTCTCGCCATCTTTTTTATCCTTTTCTTTCCATTCTCACTTCCAGCTTCCATCGAGTCGATTTTTCTACCTCCATTCCCCCTTAATGCACGCTACCTCCACACCTGAACAACCTCCAAAGAGGGAGGAATGTCTACACGGATTACTCATGTACCTATACGTCTCAACGAATTCCTCATACGTGTATGGGCTTCTGAAACTACCCAAGACTGGTGTGGAGAAGGAGAAAAAAAGAGAGGGGGAAAGCCAAGGCACCAGCGATAAATAATCAGATTAATGAAAATATATTTCACCAGCTAAAAGCGAACGTGTGTGAGTAATAAGCCGCGAATGCCCGGAGACCCCCGCGGCAAAAAAAAACACCGTCTACCACAAAACGAACGAAACAAAACTCCGCTTTGCTGCACTTGATCTCCTGTTTTCCCCCTCGGAAGAGAAAAGAGAGTGGGGGCAAGCTTCTCGAAGAAAAGAAAGACCGAAAAATACGTATTAATGATTGATGATATTTATTATGCTACGGCGTACTATCAGGCAACAAAAAAATGTTGACGAACGACGTATAAGAATAAATAAATTGTATATAAAATCAATAATAATAGAAAAAGTAAATTGAAAAAAATCATAGTGTGATAGTAATAAAATAATAATTTTTAATAATATCAAAAGATAGTGAAACTTGTTGTAAATTAAAAGACGAAAACGATTATAATTGTAAAAATTAATTTTATTACAATTATTGTTCAGTAAAAAAAGAATTATGATAATTTAAAAAATCGGAGTAATAATATTAATAATGATAATAAATAATGAGATTTTGTATAAAAGAGGATAAAATTATAACAATTATAATACGGGTCTAATGATAATTGAAAAAAAAAAGGTAAAAATGGAATAATTTTTTTGGGATCGACCTGTATTTTAATTTTTACTCAAGTTTACGGATGTGTTTCCAACGAATGGTTGATTTTTGGGGAACGATAAGCATGCTCGTCGATTGTCCCCGAAATCATATTTTTCTCATATACATTTCTTATATGAAAAGTGGGAGGGAGAGAGAGACAGCTAGCCCAATGGGAATTCTGCAGTATCGCGGAGCCTCTCGAAACTCCGTTAAAGGCTCTAAAAGCCTTCTCGGATACACACCGAAAACTTCGTTAACGATTCGACGTCTGCCTCTTAAAGTATATCTCGCGAATCACGTGGCCTTCCAGAGAGTATATATTTATATATATATATGTATAAATAGGCCGAAGTTTCGCGTTGATAAGGCGAGGGACGAAAAAAAAAAGGCGGCGCGAAGAAGGAGGAAGAAAATTGGATGTTTCGAAAAGATCTCGATCTCATTTTCCTCGTAAACACTTGTATATTTTTCCTCAAAGTATCGTTACTATTTTCTGCAATGATTTTTCAAAATTAATTTCCCGAATTTCTTTCAACAATTTTTAATTGCTAAATTCATGAATTTTTTAAAAATATCTTATTCATTAGTTTAAAAAAAAATCCAATAGTAAAAATAATAACGAAATATCAATGTACGTGAAAAATAAATTAAAAAATACTTATTTTTATATTGGTAAATTAATAATAAATAATAATGCACAAATAAGTAAATTATTTATTAAGTAAACTAAATAATAAGTTATTTAATTAATTAATAGTTCTTTAAATATTACAACATCTACTAATATATTATATATATTTATTTTATTATATAATAAAATACATTTTTTTAAAACATAAAATATAATATTATATTTTTGTCTTTTCATCTCAAAAACTGGACAAATTTCCTCGAAATTTGATTAACGAAACCCCCAGCCCATTCGGGAGAAAAGGGGGCTGGATTCGAGCTGCCCCCTTAATATTTCAGGACAATTGAGCGACGATACTCTTTGCGGGCTGTTCAATAATTCAAAAAAAAAAAGAAGCAAATTTGCCCGCGGTGAAAGTGTCCCCAGGGTGTACCCTCGTCTCACTTAGGCCACCCCCCCCCCCCCTCCCTCGCAGTCCGGAGAGTACTACCCTCGAGTTACACACTTTTCTACCCCATTAGGGTGATCGATCCGTCATTTAGGAGGATGCCAAAGTTGGGAGGGTTATTCGAGGAGAAAGGGCCCTCGAAGACCCGCGTTATCCAAATTGGCATTATTTGGCAGGTGTTTTTCGACTGATGGACGATCCCGGTCATTTCAGATGGGACAAGACCATTTTCACGAAGAGGTTGAACTTCGTTGATTTTTATTTGCTATAAGTAACCGGATGGTCGACGAACGAGGGCCGTTATGAAAATCTTGACTTTGACCTTGAAACGACCCACTCTGGTTACTGAGGTCAACGCCCAAATTTTTCACGCGTATCATCCCTAATGATAACGAACCTCGTTCCGCACCCTACACGATCGTTTAATCCTACGAATAAATTAACGAACTAATTAATTTACTTTACTTTATTAATTAATTCATTATTTCTTAATGAATAAATTCATAAATTTATTTGTTAAGACGTTGTAAATTTATTCATTTATTAATACCAATTCATTATATTTATTATTCAGAAATTATTATTTTATTTAAGTTATTAATTTAATTTTTAAAAATCGTACTGATTCAACGAATCGTAAAATCAGATATTCAAATGGATATGTATTTTTGAAAACAATTAAAAAATTGGACAAAAAAATAATAATCGTAAAGTGAACGGAAACTTCAGAAGTTTGGAAAAACCAAATAAATGTGGAATCGTACGCGCAGTCGGAAAAATATTTTCACCGAAATTTGATCGCAACGTACAATTGTGTATATATATATATATGTATATATTCATATATCGGCAAATGGATATGACGCGCTCGTTTCAGTCCCGAAAAACGCCGGACGAGTTCATACAATTCGCGCCACACACACACACACAAGTTACTACGAAGATGAGTCGAAAGAGAAAGAGAGATGAAATAGAGTCACGTGCAGTGCGCAATTTTGAGGGTTGTTCGACGTTCGCGCGTCCTGCCCTCCGCCATTCAAAGAATTATTATTCCCTCGTCCATCCTGGGACATCCGATATTTTTTTTTTTATTTATTATCCGGCCGTTTCAAAAGCCAGAAATCAATGGACTTCGGCTGAGGACCTCCACGAATGAATTCTCATGTATATGTACCGGGTGGCTCGTTTTGATTCGACTCGAATATTTTTTAAAAATCCAATACTTATTTTTTTAATGAATACTTTTTTCTTAAAATTTATTCGTAACGATATATTTCTCGCAATGATTTTTTTTTTTTTTTGGGAATAATTCAATTTAAATATAGTACATTCTTATTATCATTTGATTTAACAAGTTCGTTTGGGTAAATTATTTAATTCGATATATTATATTTAATTACTATACTATTATTTATTTATCTATTATTGTTGTTATTATTATTATTATTATTATTATTATTGTTGTTGATGCAATTATTTTTAGATTTTTTAATGCAACGCGAATGTTAAAAAAGCTGAAAAAAAATATATACAAAAATATTTTTTGAGTTTGATCGAAATAATGAATAAAATTGGAAAAATAAGAAAGTGAAGAAAAAAAGGGACGGAGGGAGGGGGGAAACATCGGTGAAAAGCGATGGAAGCATAAACGAAGGTAACGTGAGGAACGTGCCAAGTACTCGCAAAGTCCATCCTTTACTTAAAAGCCCATGCGTGCGAGCGTGTTACCTGGGGGTGGGTAGACAAGCCCCGCGCATTACAGAAGTACACGGAACATGCAAAGAGACGAGAGCGTATAAATCTTCCGATAAACTGGCCCCGAGGTAGTTTGAACCTTGCCTCTACCTAGCGGAGGTTAGATTATCCCTTCCTTGTGCACGCATCGTCGACTCTCTTCCTATCGTACAAGACCTTCGATCTAACTCTCGATCTATACAGGGTGTATCAATTCCTCGTTACTTTTCGCCGTAACTTTTTTGTTTTTTGAGATACGCGGGTTTAATTTTTTCCATTGGATTCACATAATAATTCGCGATTTTTCGATCAATTGAAAAACACGTGTTCCTATTTGAAAAATTGATACAAGTCGCGATATCTCGATAGAGGGCGCGCGAAAAAAATCATTTACGACGCCATTAATTTTCTCGACTCGAACCAAGGAACTTTCGTACGAAACTTTTTTACCTGCGACCTCTAGTTTTCATTAAAAAAATCAATATCGAAACGGGACACCCGGTATAAAAGCACGAAATTATTATTATTTTCAACTGACTTTAGAATCACCGGTTCAACGAGCTTCAAACTAACGTTTCATCCCATTGACAACAAAAAAAACCATCAATCCAAACCCAAACAAACCCAAACAAATTATTCCAACCTCAAAAAAAAAAAAAAAACAATTAAAAAATCATCAAAAAAAAAAAACAATCTCAAAATCTCATTGACCCAACTATTTTTTATTTCCCCTAGACCCTATCGAATATTTCAATAAAGAACACCCGTTAGATCATCACTGCTCGAATGTATGTAAAACCTGCGGGCAGAGAAAAGCGTGTACGTATACAAGCGCGTAACACCGCAGGAATATCGGTTGCCAGGAGCGTTAATGAAATTTGACTTGGGTTAAAACGGCTAGGTATGCGATGCCTGGTCCGGGCAGTTTCAGTTTCCCCAAGCTTCTCCCCTCCCGTTTTGCCCCTTCCCCCTCCATTTTCCTCGCCTTTCCCATTGCCGCAGAGCGGTCCAACCGCGAGCTGATAACGTTAACGGTGACACGAAGTTTCTTGGTTAAGCGGATGCTCATCGCGAACCGGATGAACGGTTCGCAGTCTGACACCGAGAGGACTGAGCGACGTGCCGGACGGAAGAGACGTTCTCTCATTTGAGAGTCCCGACGTTACAAGATCGGAGCTTCTCTCTTTTGCTGGATGGAAACCGTTTTCTTTATATATATATATATATATATATATATATATATATATATAT
>JAPYZI010003543.1:0-17363 GCA_030523105.1 Ophioninae sp. A BG-2022a | reverse complement strand
TATATATATATATATATATATATATATATATATTATAAAAATATAAATTCAAAATTCGAAAATATTTGTGAATTTAATTCTCACGAATGTTAAAAAAATTAATATTAATTATTACTATGAATTTCACAATTCACAAATTGCGATATTATTATGTATAACCAAGATGAATTTCACGATTTGTGAAAATTTTCGAAATATTGAAAACTGGAAGAACATCTTTTCGAAAAGTGGTGAAACTACGATAACTCGTGAACCAGTCATTTTCGACCCGATTTAACCAAAGAATAAGGGGTTGATTTTTTTTTTTGCAACGGAATACCAGAATAATCTTTCGTAAAGAGTCAGTCGATTTTCCGTTAACTTTGTGTACGTTAATTGCATATGCATATATGTATACATACACTATATGGGCGTGAGCGTGAGAGAGAGAGCACGCGCGTGTGCGTGTACATAAAAGAATAAGTTTGCGTGAGTGCGTGCGTGTGTAATGTTACACTAAAAAGAAGAAGAAAAAAAAGTACGAAAAAAAAAGGAAGTACGCCACGCACGGGATTTGCCACATTTCTCGCGTACAGCAGACATTTAATGGATGGTTTTTTTTTTTTTTTTTTTCATCGCTTCGCGTGAACCAAAGACACCCACGGACGAAAAGAGCGAATTTGTTTGTCTAGTCATTTTGTTTTTTTTTGGGTACTTAATAGTCTAAGGAGGAATGTGCATTTTTCAAACAAACAAAAGTACGATTCTTTCTCTCTTTTTTTTTGTGTTTTCTATCGCATAAGTATACGGGGAGCACATTTGGGGTGTTATTGATTGTAAAATCCGTTTGGATGTGAGGGACTTCATCCTAGTCGTGAAAACTGCCATACTCGCTGTCGGTCGATCGGAGCTTTCTGTTTTATTGTTTCTTGTTTTTCTTTTTTTTTTTTTCCAAAATTTCATCGTCGCTTTACGAAATTAACTCGACGGGACTGATGCGCGTTTGTTTCGTTCGTTATCATTTTTTTTTTTTCTTTTTTTTTCGCTTTCCTTTTTCGAGCCCCGCGAGACCGGAACAGTTTCGAACGAGTGATGGATCGTTTGCCGGGTCTTTTGTGTTTTTTAGTTTCTAATCTCGCCATACTTTCGTACGGAATCGTACAATTTTTATTTCCGTAACTAACGCGAAACTCGAGTTTCGGACGTTTGCGGAATTAAACGACTGGAAAAACGAGAACATCACGACTATGATATTTTCACGTATACTCAATTGATCATTATTCGATGATTCTTATTAAGCTCGCGAACTTGCCAAAAATCACGTTTTATCTCATTCAATTGCCATAAAGAAAAAAAAAAAAAGAAGGTTGAATTTAGCATTTTCGTTTTTCTTCGTTTTAATTATCAAATTTTCAATGAAAATGCCGAGTTTAATCATCATCGCTCGCCATCTTTTTCTTCCTTATTGAACGATAAAAATTATCGTCTCCTAAGCTCAAGAAATATTTTTTTATTTTTAAGTGAAGTCGTTTTCCTTTTTTTCCCTTCGCGCTATCGCCGATCGCATCGTTGCCATTTGCATAATCGTATTTTTCTTCTTTCGTCGATTGATTTAATTTTTCATTTTCTCATCTATTTTTTTGAGCCTCGATTACGAAGGTCGGGTAAAAGCGTCGCCCGAGGGCGAATCGCTCGTTAAAATGTGCAATTATTTTTCTTCTCGCGAAACATCCCGTCGCTATCGACGAACTATTTCTTTTTTTTTTTTTTCGTTGTTTTTCTTCGTTCTTTTTCGATGGTAACAGGAATCCTTCAGTTTTCTCAGGCTTGCGCGTACTATTGGACCAAAAGAAAGGCAAAAGAAAAATTACCAAAGCTTAGCTTGTATCTCGAGATTAAGGTTATGTTCGATGCCAATTTTCATTTGGTAAAAGGGAAAAAATCAACAAGAAAAAAAAAAAAAAAAAAAAAAACAAAACGAAAGATATAAATATATATATATATATACATTTCACAGCGATAAAACCGTTGTACCATCGCATATATGTACACAGACGTACACACACATATACACGAATACACGTACGCAAATAACGACACATTTGTTTATAAAGCGCAAGATTTTTTTCTAAAAATAATTTTTGCCTAAGAGAGCTTTTATTTAAAGAAGTTGCGTACCGATTATTTTTTTTTTTCTTTTCTTTCATTTTATCGATGTACCGGGCGAATGATTATAAACGATACACGTACGGCGTACGCGAGGAAAACGCTTACGTATCGTATCCCGGATACCAAACTTGGAATCAGGAGACACGATGTTATTTTGTTATAAGAAATAAATGAAGAACCATTGGACCGAATGTGCACATTCCTCAAAGAAAAATGAAAGATTAAACAAAAATAAATAAATAAATAAAACAAGTACAATAAGTACAAGATTTGCCAATTATTAGTTTAGTATCGAAAGAAAGGAAAACATATTTCTTTAGTTAATTATTTATGGACGAAAAAAGCAAGAAGATATACATCTATATATATATATATATATATATACATATATTATATATGTATGTATATGGTATTGCGTAACCCTACGTTCGGCTTATATAGCAGGCAACCAATGTAAGTGAACATCCGTGTGAATAAAGTTTTAAAATTTAAATTAATCAAGTCGAAAACGAAACGTGCATTTATCCCATCCCATTGGACGTATTATATACGGATACGTGTTATCTACCCGTTGAAACGTCTTCGCGTTATTGTAATCCACGTTTTGTTCGTTCGTATTTTTTTTTATTTTTCGTTCTTGCGACGATATTTGTGAAGCCACGCGCGAGCATCATTCGCCGTATCGATTTTCGATCTTCGAACGAAGAAATTGAATTATTTGTTCGAGCGATGAAAATGGCGTAAGAGCCACATGGTAGCGTTTAAGCGATTCGCACGCCACCGAATAATATCTCCGTTTGTCTACACTCCGACCCACCGGCCTCCCCCCCCCCCCACCCCCGCCTCCGCTATCTTGCTCTCCTATTCGCAAATATATCATAATACATCGTAGGCTACACAAAAATCATCATTTCACACGCGCACTGTTATTATTTACACGCTGTATTTCGTTTCGCATGAGATTCCCCGGACGCGTTGTTGATCGGCACAAGCCTCGTTTTCCGTTCGCCCTTGAGAAAACAAAAATATCGCGGTGTACTGGGCGCTAAATTTTCACGTTGGATCCTCACGAAACACGCCGGTGAAAGTAAACAAAACGTTCGGAAATATTCCGAGCAGCGTCGTCCTGCCGTGACGTCATCGCGCTTGTCCACTGCCCGCATAATTTGGCGCTTCGAACGTCTCGATCTCATCGCGAAATAGAGCGAAAAAAAAAAACTTCGAAAGAGAGTAGACAACGTTGCGAACGATAGAGATCGAAGCCCAAACGACGCGAGCAAGTCTGAATTAAAAAATTCCCAACGTATGGAAATTTTGCTACGGAATCCAAATACGATACGTATACGTATTTATACACGTATATGTATATATATATATATATGTGTGTGTGTGTGTGTGTGTGTGTGAGTGTGCGTGTGTGTGTGTGTGTGTGTGTGTGTGTGTGTACATAAATTTGTGCCAAAAAGTAAGAAAATTCGAATACCGAATAAACAAACAAACAGTACGTCGTCTTTGCGAAAAGACGCGTAAATCGTAACACTAATTCACTACAGATAATTTAGCTTGTCGTTATCGGAATTCATTGAATTCGTTTGTTTCTTTCTTGCCACTCTTGTTTCCTTTCGTTTGTTCTTTCGTTACTCTATGATCATATATTTAATTAATTTTTTTTTGCGCATTTTTTTTTCTTTTTTCGTTTTTTGTTTGAATTATTGACTCTGTAATGAGGAATCGGGGTCACACGAGGCTGTTGATGTGTTGCAGGGGGGGTGGGACGAAAACGGAAGCATGTTGGCGATACAACTGGTCAGGTGGTGATGCAGGGTCCAGGGCGTTTTTCGTGCAGTATCTGCGGAAGTGTTTACAAGCACCTAGCTTCGCTGACCCAGCACCTCGAAGTGCATCGCAACCAGACAACCTGCATCCTATGTCACACCACGCTCAGTCGTAGAACCGACCTCCGTCGTCATATGCGATTAAAACATAACATGCAATGGCAAAAGACGATCCAGAGGCACCGAGCTCCCAAAAAAGAGTTGAATTCTTAAAGCGACGAAAACTTCAAGAGAGCCAGACATTTTGGGAGAAAGGAGAAAATCAGAGCGAGAGCGAGTGAGAGAGAGAGAGAGAGAAAGAAAGACGAATTAAAAAAAGGTCTTTAAAAAAATCATCGAATTCTAGTCGAGGGATGTGCGAATCACAAACACAAACACGAAACACAACTTCTCATAACCTCAACAACACAAACACTTCGGACACAATCGCGCATCCAACGACGGCGAAAAGAAACGAAAATAAATGACAGAACGTACTTAATCCGCATGCGCCCTCTCGTGAAACGATATTTTAGACGACTCGTCGCCACCTCGGGGCAGCACGAGTCAAGATTAAAAAACGAAAACAAAAAGTGAGCGATGTAATCCGAGATCAAGAGGAACCACCGTTCATACGTTGACACGCGAAATATCTATAAAAAAAAAACATCAAATTTATAGTGTGAGCTTCAGCATATTTTTATGAGACGCAGATTTTACGGGTTACGAATGTACACTCGTACTATAACGCGCGATGATCATCGTAAATATGTATGTTTATGGGTTTTCTTATTCTTTCCGTCTCGAGGCTATCGTTCATTTCCTTTGTTTTTTGTGCCTATATAGTGATCGATGTAAGTCGTGTATTGCATAGTTAGGCCGAATCGGAATATATATATATATATATGTGTGTGTGTATATACATATATATATATATATACATAGGTTTGTTCATAAAATAAGGTGACTATTTATTTTTCTCGAAAAATATTTATTCATTCATCGATATCTATTTTGTCCCCTTCAAAGTAATCCCCCTCAGATATACACTGGTATCAGCGCCTGTTTGCAATTCTCGAAAGCATTTCTGTTATGTGCTATTTGGTAAGGCCTCGCGATCTCTCAGCGATCCGGTCTTTATCCCCTCAATCGAGGCAAAACTCCATTCTTTCGTGGCTCTTTTCAGTTTTGAGAAGAAAAAAAAACGTCGCACGGGGTTAAATCCGGTGGATACGATGATTAACCATTTGACTGCCACGCTAAATATCTGCAACGTACTTCATATGGGTGTGCCGGTCACTGGTGACCCTCGTGGCAGTCAAAGTGTTAAGGCATGATTGGTTTTTGCCAAAAACATCGGGCGCAAGCAACGACGCGTGAGAACGCCAAAACATTTCTAACCTCAATACCCATAAGAAAACAAACCAAACATGCAAAATGGCTATTAACGTCAAAATACGCGAATAACACGTGACCAACATAACAAGCAAAAAATCTAAAATCAAACATCCGTTGCCCGCGGTATTGAAGTCACCTTATTTTTTTAACGGACCTCGTATATATGTGTATATATACATATACATCGAAGAAACAACGGCGATACACAACGGAAGTTCCGGAAACGGACGCGGAGAAAAAAATAACTTGAACAAGTAGCTGCATATATCTAGTCATGGATCCTACAGTATTTTGCTATATATCGAAATCGTACGATAATACGTATGCGTATACGCATATATATGCACGCACACACATACACACACACACACACTACGACACCGATTTAGGGAAAAGTGGTGGGACCGGGATTGCTTCGCCCTTGCGTAAATCGAGGAAATCCAATCGTTCGATTTTTTTACTTCTGGCCAACTGACCTCGTCCGTAACGATGGCGGGATAACATTTCTCCCACCAATGCGCTACGCATATCGATCCGGGCCGTACAGTGGGGACTGGTTCGCAAAAGGAAGTTCTCTAAATCGAGGTCCTAATCTTTCTGGGTGTGGGTACATATGTACGCATATATAACTTGTTCTATCGCAAGCACAACGATACGGATTGTGCACACACACCCACACACACGTGCACATATATTTATATACTTACTAGGTGTAGTAAAAAGAAATCCATAATTTTCCAATAGATGGCTATAGTTATCCGTATCTCGCGTTGTTAAGTCCGATTGGGTAACACTAGATGGCGTTAGAAAAATAAGATTTCGTACTAAACCAACTTTTTCGACCGTTTTGTGTTTAGTTGACTCCAGAAAATAATGGATTTCTTTTGATTGCACCAAATATATACATACATATATATATATATATGTGTGTACGAATAATGTGGATTGTATATACACGAGAAAGAAAAAAATAACCGCAAGAATATAAAGCAGAATATCTCTTAGTCCGTCCATGCAGTGCAAAATGAAATATAAAGCCCAAACCGGGGATCACCCTACTTTGTCACCGTAAACTGCACCTTATTGTATTCTGTGGTCATTGATGCTATAACCTCTCACACACCAAAATTAGCACAAAAATGTAACAACATTTCGAAATGATTTTCTTCTCACGGTGTTCGCGCTTGTCACGCTTCGATGTCACCTAATTAACGTTTACATCGAACAATACGTTCCCCGTTTCGTAAATCACATTCGTCGTTGCGTAATCGCAGTCGGGTCTTTTCCAACTTTTTTGTTTTCGTGAGAAGAGCAGAGAATGAGGAGACACGAAACTTTACCGATGGTTTAATGCGAAAACGAGAAAAACCTGATGTTTCTGTCTCTCTCGCTCTCTCGAGTACACGGAGTTGGGTCCGTTGATCGAAGTGAAGCAACGATTCGAAGTAAATTCCTTTCTCTTTTTGCGAAAAGTTTAGTCACGCGTGGCCGATAAGTGTTTCGAAGCATCGACCGTAGATCCCGAAAGATAGAAGATCCTCGACGTAAATGTACAGACGAGAAATCACTCTTGTCGATGAGATATAAAAATGCTGATATATTTGATGGCTGCTAGGATGAAGATTTTTCAGTGCGAATAGTGCGTAGACTCGTCCCAGGAAGACAAGGTGGCCTCGCGTCACATTTCTAAATAGTGCAAGTTCGTCGGATTTGTCGAAGAGAGAAAGAAAAACAAAATATGGTAGACCATAGAAAATGTGGTGCGCGAGTTGATGAGGCTAAATAGAGATAAATGCAAACCTAAATTTCGTCATTGCTACGTACATCTGAAGAACAATACAATTGTTCGGTTTACGCGTCGTAGCAGTCAACAGCCAGTCGCTGCGCTGTAACGGAGTAATCTATTCTTCCCGAAAAAAAAAACGTATAAAGTGGAAAAAATTACTTCGTAAGAGCACACCCGACTGTGATAACGCCGTAGTTGGGACGATTCAATTGAGCTCGCTACTCCGGAGATTTTCATCTTTCGAACAAGTAGAGTTCCCTCGAAAGGCCACACCGGAGTTTGGCACTGCGGATATAAAACCATAATATTATTTCACACGAGAGAAAACAATATTGAACGACTCCACGAAGCATATTTGTTGATGCGAGTATAAATGCATTGTTTCCGTGGCGAGAGGAACGCGGACTTGTTCAAGGCAAAGTGTATTTTAGAACATTATAGATATTGTATGTATTATGAAATATATGATGTACATGTGAGCTGAGAAAGTTTAAGTATTACAGCATACATAAAGGAAGAATAAGATGAACGAAAGAAAAAGAAAAGGAAAAGCCGTGATTATTGCTTTGTTTCAGCAGTGTCGATGCAAATAAATTTATGTCAATGTGGTAAATATCGTTCCTTCGTTTTCAACATTTCGATTCGACAAGCTTCAGCTTGTGATGTCCTCAGTTTCATACGTATGGTCGCAGTACTGGCATTCGGTTTACGGTTTAATCCTCGGACTCCTACAAATAAAAATGTAGCATTACGTAGAAAAAAACGAAAAGATATACCAAAGAAACAATGAGTGGTACAATGTAAGACATGTAAATTTGTAGAGCATCTGGATTCGACGTTCACGTCGCAAGGTGGATTCCGTCCACGAAGTTTGTACTGCACTCAATGCGGCGTTACGTTTACCACCCAGCATGCTCTGCTGAGGCACGTTGCGTCGAAGCACGAGTCGACACCGGATGCTGCAGCCTACTGTGACATTTGTCAACGATCCTTCAAAACCAAATGGAGCCGAGCGACCCACAATAGTAGATATCATAGAACATGAATTGAGTCTGCTGCACACCCTTAGGTAATTCGCTCTTTGCGTTTTTCTTTATCTCAGATCCTTCCAAACATATCCAAAATGATACTCCATATCTCCGCGCAATTCGCTATCAGCTCGCTCCTTTCTTGCAACAAAGAATATTGTCAATTCGGATGGAGGAGAAAGAATTGTGAAAGGTAAAGATTATGCGATATTTCAGGTTTTTTCGACGTTTCGTAGATGAAGAATGTAAGTATTATTTACACGCGGTTAAGAACTTTTTATTCCTCGTATATTTTCGTGTCTACATATTGAGTGATATCACTGAGAAAAATGTCCACTTCTGTGTATCTTATAATTCGGAGATGAATTTTCGCTAATCCGTGTTTTATACGTCTTGTTGCAAGAATGTTTATACATGTGTGGGGATCGTGTTTCATTTTTCACTGCAAATTCATTTTTAACGTCCGCTATAGTTCCGTTTAAAAAAAATGTTTTTTGTATAACCGCTAACCTCGTAAAAGTCGCGAGATATGAATGGATAAAAACATGCGCTATAGAAGCAGAGACATTAGTGGGTTTACCAAAATTTCCAATTTAGCAACGATCGTTGATAACAATTTTTAATATCACTTCCATCTTCCGTAATCAAAAAAGTAATTATGCGAGAAATGGAAATTGCAATGAGACTAATAATGTTGAATCTGATGGAGAATGAATTCTCATACACAAAGTCTCACACACGGGTGTAACGGAGCCGCGAGTACAATATTAAAGAAATTATGTTGAGGTCGAAAATTTTGTTTAATCCAATAATTTAATTGTATTCGAATATGTGTATGATAAAACACAACTCTCCGCTATATATTGGCGAATCGATAAATAATTGTGTAACTTTGTAATTGAAGAAACAAAACTAGCATCTTTACCATTTGGACTTTGTATCCTACAATTAAATTATTTTATTATAATATTCAATGAGATACAAATGTACTCGCGTTGCGTCGAGTTATCAACCGTGAATGGGTAGACCCGGTCCGTCGACTGCCCCGAGTCAGGACGTTCCGTTAAATTCATCTTTTGTTGTCGTTCAATCGGATTACAAAATATCCTTGTGTCCGCGCTAGGAATGTCTCACTAGTGCCCTCCACGGAGCGCTAGTACCAAGTGAAGTACGGAGCCACCTTGAACTTTGTAATCCTGGGCAGTTTTCTCGTCGTTCCTGCCAAGTGTGGACGAAAGAACAAGATATTGAAAGCTGAATTGTGGTTGAAGATACTTTCCAAATAACAGTTGGACATTCTTCGCGAGACGTTGAAATTTGAAATATTTGATACTTCAAAACACGCCAGGTCCATAAAACTTGGCATTTTGTTCGAATATTTTTCATTCGAGTTAATCGGATCTACTATTTCTAGGTTAGAATTTTACGTTGGAGTTCGAAAACGTTAATTTCTGAAAATCGATCAATTTTTTTTACCGCTAATTCGTTGAGAGCGTAAATTATCGCGTTTTTGATGAATTTAAAGTACGATAGAGGGATATAAATCGAATATTAATAGTGATATACATACATTTGTTTACCGGAGAAAATTAATCTCTGTTGCTGCGGTGGAATACCCTCCTTCTCTTCCACTCTTTCCTTGATCCTCTCCACTTTGTCTGTGGGCTCTATGTCAATCTCAATCTACGAACACACACGGAACATCCAATGATCTAGCAAATTTTTATTCCCACATACGTACGCAATATTGCCGGCTTATTCACAAATGCTTCTCGGACTCTACGGATACTTGCCTCCTTACCCGTGAGCGTCTGAAAAAGGAATAATAACCTATTAAACATTGAGACTATCGAAATTTTTCGTATCGCTTGCAGTCACTGCTGATAAATTTTTGTACCTTCACTTTGATTAACATCTTTTTACTATTTTTTTTACTAGTGTTTATGGACTAATTGCACACTGTCGACGAGCTGTCGAAGTTCGGACGCACACGATTTCCAAATTTCTCTATCAATTTCCGTGAATCATACAGCCCGCATAGAGGTTATTACTACGTTCAGTATAACAGTGGTGCCATCTGTTCGACAAGGTTGGGAAATACATGACTTTCGGTACTCCTCGTACTTCGGGTCTTCGATTTTTCAAGAATAATTTGACAGAATAAGTATTTCAGAATTCAACTACTTTTACATATGAAATCGTTTTCAAATATTGAATTGATTTGGCTCACTTTTTTTTAATAGGAACATAAAATCGATGTGGTTTGTGATCCTGGTTACTCAGAACTCTTTTTTTTACTAAAAAAAGCATTGACAATTGCAGACAAATTTGCCCGTTGAATGTGCGTTGCGCATAACATCAATTTTTTAACGAAATATAAAGGTTACATTAAATAAATACCCGTCAGTATGTAATACTAATTGTAAGATCAAACTGTAATAGTAAGTAGTAGTCATTTTTCAAAAGTTCTATTTGCGTAGCATCATACCACTTCGACTCTTCCAGCGCAAACTCAACCATAATTTCTGTAATATCGATACATGATGGAATGGGAACTATTAAAGAAGAACCTGGTTCGTTGTATTATTTCCTAAATTGAGTACAAATGTGGTCATATTAAGATAAAACTATGGTAAAACAACTTTTGATTCCTCTTCGCTATTGGAATTGACTAGTAAAAATAAATTGTCTCAGAGTCAAAAGTAGTCTTAATGATTTTATTGCAATAGTACAAAATAAAATTGAAGGACAATGACGGATGGTTTGTACACACACTTTGTACACACATTAATTCCTAGACTGAATTTGATGAATCTGTACATTGAGCTGTGAAGCCATAATAAAAATTGGATGACTTTCATTAGGCAAGTTATGTTATCACATCTTCAGCTTCTCCTCCTGGGCGAGCAGTTGACTCTTAATTTTCTGGAGGAGTTCCTTCTTTACGGAGTCCGGAACAAGGCTCCTCGCTCGACTTGTAACCATTGAAAGCAATGTGTCGTATGTCAGGTCATGACCATTCTCCTTGATCAATTCTTTACAGATAATTTTCACCTGATCCCGCCATCCACATTCGACGAGTCTTCGACGCAGCAATTCTTTCAAGCTGCAGAACAAAGTACGCATATCACAAGATAGTTGTCCTAACCTAAAATATTGCGACAACGAGCTGCTTTATTTGCTTGAACGAGATCGAGAAACGTCTTACCCGTCTCGATCGCCAACCATCACTAAACGCTGATGAGGTGCAGTTTTCATTTTCTAAATACGAGTGAAACTATTAGTAAACTATTTAATAACAATATGCAAAACGCGAGATGTGTGTTTTTGGTCAGTATTGACGTATCTTTATTACTGTATATGTCTATTGAATTTTGTATACGAGGGTTGTATCGACGTAGACGAAACGGTCGGTAAGGTAGAAAGTCACTTTACCGAGAGACTACGCACTCGTGGGTAACGAACTCATTATCGCGAGGCATTTGTACCCAATTGTTCAAAAAATGAAGTCTTTCAGAGGAATAAAAAGAGGGTTAGCCTATTTGAATAATAACTTTTATATTGTTATACTATAATTCCAGTTTACTGAATCCCTGATATTCCAAAATGTTATCTGAAGAGGCTAAATAGCTTTGGGAGAATGAGACGATCCAATGACGAGGCTTGTGACAATAAACAATTACATATATTGTTCCGGTAAGTAATGATAAGTAATATTTTTTTCGTAATTGCAATTTTTCAGCTTCATTTATAGGATACATTTGAAGCGAGCGTATCTGCAGACTGCAACAATTGATTCTAGATGTCCTTTGTGAAACGGCGACATGCCGTCTCGAGATAACCGGCTTGACGCGCTCTGTTGCAATTGCGACGACTACTGACTTACAATTATCAGTATCGAGTTATATATATGCAATTTCCAGGCTATGAACTTGTGGCGGTGCTCCGAGCGGGCAGAGCAGGAAGCAAATCGTTTGTGCGAACCATAAAATCTCTCAGGGTTAGCGTTTCTCGATGCCTCTATAGAACTATGGCTATCTCCGTCGTGTGTTGCCGGGGAGGGTCAATTCGTTTGGGATCACCGGTTGTAACGGATGTCGTGCGTAGCATAAGTCTCATATCAATCTTTTGTCACCGCTCACAACATTATCTTGTTGTTTGTCAACAGTAATGTCAATCGTTTCAAACAGCTCGTCGGATATTCCGTGAAACCAGAATTTATTACGATTTTAAAGGTATCTTGAGAAATAACGTAAGTGCGGCAGATAAGAACCCGAAGTGACAACACTTTTTGTTTACGCTGTAAGTTTCGCTTCGAAGGCTTGCGAGACTGGCGGTTTCAATGCAGTCCTAGAGAAATAAACTTCGGCTATATATCATTACGCAATTATAGACCGATCGGCGGATATAATGTGTGTACCTATTTATATTTAATAGAACGTCTTTTCTCGTTCTTTTGTCGCAAATGGCGTGATAATATTTCAGCAGTGACAATGGCCGGTCCCGTGAATGCGAAATCAGTGTTACTTTGTTTCACGTGTATTATTAAGTTCTCTTAGCCGTAACATTTTGTGTCGACAAAACTACTTCCGTAGGTACGGAAAATATATCTCCATGAATTATGATTCGTAAATTTTTTCGCGAAAGTACAGTGACACCTTAGAAGAAAGTAAATCGGTATACGGTTAATTGGAATTTTGATGTTACACGCTAGAACGATGTTTGAAAAATGGTGGACCAATAAAAATAATAAATTAAAAGTTCTCTCGCGAATGAAACCAAAGTAGCCGGTAACGAAGCCGATTAAACACAGAAATGAAAGAATTTATTCATTCAACTTGCAAAATTGCGGATAGCATAGAATATATACAGATAGATATATTCTAAGAATACAATCATGTTCTGTATCAGCAATGTGTACACTGACCATTTAGATAAAATTTATTTCCGACGTTACTGACGCCCGAAACAAACTTGAAACGCAAAGTTGCCCAGAATAAGAGAACATTGATCTTTGTGATGAAGTTGTGGATAGATATGTCGGGATTTACAATCAATCTTAAAAAAAAACAATTTTAAAAAATTATTTCACTAAACAATTATTGTGCATAATGGTAATGTCATATGATAAATGTTAACAAATATCAGTATTAGCCAATGTCATAAATATAACACTGATAATATTGTGTGCAATTATATCATAATTAAATACAGAAACGAATTAACTAGTAATTAACTGATCCTGTAATCATTGGTCTTCGAGAACCATAAATAAAAAATGTCTGTTAATTCGTTTGTGTATTTTTCGACTGTGGAATATTCGTAAATACGGTTCAAAATGTTAGAAAAATCACATTCAACATTGAACATTTCACTAATTTGTTATTGCCTAATAATTAAAGTTAATAATAAAAAAAATTAAAAATTGATAAAAGACATATAAAAGACAAAAATAGTGTACAGAAGTGAAAAGATTCTATATATGAACAAATACATTATGTTATGAAAATTTCTACCAGGAAAATAATGTTCACATTTTTAATGTCACAGGAAGCATGGCGTTTCCAGGACGAACAAATGTTTACAACGCCAACGACATAAGATCCGTGATACCGGAGGCAAGTGATCCAATTATTGAAATTTGTGCGCCTCAACTGAAGAAAAAAAGTTTTTGGCTCGTCGGTACTTCAGAGGTCAGCCGAGTGAAAGTGGGAGCGCTCAGAGAGGACGAGATCGTGACTATAACAAGAAAGCGAACGATAATCGGGACCGCGACAGAGAACTTCGAGAACGTCGAGATGCTTGGAACGATCAGGATATTTGTAAACGACCATTTCTACATTGACGCTGCCGTGACGAGATCGTTGGACACAGCGCCACTTGTTGCGGATGGAATTTTGGCACTGAACTCTTTCAAGGCTGATCGAGATACAGTCGTTAGAAAGTTGGATGGTATTCTGATTCACAGTGCATACACGTCGCGTGTAAATCTTTGGCTGCCTTTTGTTCTTCGAGAAACATTGATACCCGATTACATGTACAAGTTACACGGAAATTTGTTAAAAATACAAACGGCCAAAGAAACGATGGATCCGTGGGCCGATGCTTCGGCGAGGCTGAAGAAAATGCGAGCTCATTTGACACCGGAACTAGCCCAAGAGAAAGATCGAAAGATAATCAACATTCTCGAAGAGTACTCGGATTGTTTTTATCTACCAGGCGATGAGTTGCAACCGACGAAGTTGATCACGTACCGCATAAAGGCGCCGGAAATTGGGAAAAGTCTTTCTGAAGCAAGCTATTCGCAAAATTACAATAATTTATTAGAGGAACACGTACAGAATTTGTTGAAACTGAAAGTAATTAGAAAATCGACTTCACGGTACAACTTCCCGATAAATTTGATAGAGAAAAAACCAAATTCCAGGGGAAACGTGGGTTATCGACTGATTGTAGATCTCAGCCGTCTGAACGCTTGTTCCGAAGCGGAGCCCTTTCCTATACCGAGCATCTACGACGTGGCCGACGAACTCTACGGATCGAATTACTTTTCCGTAGTGGATCTAGCCTCGGCTGGGTACCAAATCCCCCTCGCCGCTGAAGATTGTTGCAAAACAGCATTTAGCACTCCGAGCGGACACTACGAGTTCCAAAGGATGCCATGCCGCATAAAGAACGCCGCGGAATATCTGCAGCGCTTGATGTTAAAAGTTGTAGAAGGAATGCGCGACAGTGTCGCTGTTTACCAAGACGATCTTCTCATTCACACCCCCACGATCGAGGGTCATGAAATCGCGGTGAAGAGAGTACTCACTCGCTTGCGCCAACACGGACTGAAATTGAATCCCGACAAGTGCCGGTTGTTCAAAAACAAGGTCATCTATTTGGGATTTCTCGTGACCAATCAAGGCCTACGTCCGGATCCCGTGAAAATCGAGAAATTAATTAGCAAAAAAATACCCAACAACCTGGCTGATTTGAAGAGCCATCTCGGACTCTTGAGTACTCATAAAAAATTCTTAGGTGATTACGCGAGCAAATCAAAACCGATGTGGTCCATGTTGACGACAACAACGTTTGGATGGACCGACGAAGCGATACAAAGCTACAATGACTTTCAACATATCCTGTCGCCAAATCTTCTCCTTCAGTATCCAAACTGGGATCAATCATTCATCGTCAAAACCGGCTACAGCAAGTACGGGATTTGGGCTTCCCTGCTGCAAAAAATAAGGAAAAACGGCAAGAAGCGAGTTATCGCCTATGAGTCCAGAATTTACACAGAGACCGAGAAACGATACGATAATGAAGAACGAGGTTGGTTAGCCTCTACGTACGGAGTGGACATTTTTCGACGTTACGTACAAAACACGAACAATCCGCCCACGGAACTCGTCAAAAAACTTAACGTCAAAGACTGAAACCGAAGATTATTTCCGGGACTTTTTATATCATTACTTCGTGTTCCAACCCTAATATACTGCATTTAAATATTATACATTTACATTGTTCAAATAGTACATTTCAAACGTTAAATGTAAGGGATATTTGTTTTTCAAGCTACCATTCGATCGCGGAAAGCGTTACCAAGATGAAGATTTCAAATATGTTTTTCATAACTATATTTCGTGAAGAAATAAATATAGGAAAATAGTTAATGAGTCGACTGACGTTTGAAGTTTGCTGCGTATAAAATGATGTAATATTCAAGATGTTTTGTATTCAATAAATACTTTTTTTTTAAAATGTTAATAAGGTTCTCATTATGTTGTGAAAGAAACGTAATTTTTATTTTTGTTAAGTTGAGTTTTTTAAATTAATTTGCCTCGTAGTAGACCCAACTTTGCTGATGTAATAAATCGCAGTTTTTGTTATAACTCGACCGAAGGACATCTACCTGATGCTAACGCATCATTGTTCGATCGTCACGTTATCCAGTAAGCCCAAAATAAAAATGGTGTTCATCGAGGTCTGCAGATTGTCCGGGTAAACAAAAACCAATACGTAGAGTTTTTTTTCTTCAAACGACGAGCCGTGTTAAGATCCCTTCGGTCAATGGTTTCGTTAATCCCCTCTGAATTCCCCCACCATCAGAATTTTCGAGGTGTCACATTCGGAGAGTTTACAACAGTCAGTCTTCGAACGGCGGACGCTTAAGAGTTCCGCCGGTTGATAATATTGAAGTGTCAAATGTCGTAAGAGTTCTTTTTTTTTTCTCTGCACACGTACACAAAGAATCCTCGATTTCTCTTGTGCTGAGATTCCGAAGACAACGAGTAAGTAAATTGTTTAATTCTCAGATTTAACATACGTAAAAATAATCGTATATTGGTCGGTGTAAGATGATGGCCATTGTTTGATTTACCGGGAATTCTATAAAGGAGATTATCATATTTTTATGACAAATAAATTTATTGTTTTTTTACATGTAAGAAGCGTCAAATTTATTTTTTGTTTTGTCGTCGTTATGCGAGCATGGAAACTTGTCAAAATGTTTGACTCGGCTGAAAGCAATATACATATATATATATGTGTGTGTATGAGTGTGTGTGCGTTGTGTATCATATTCGTTCGCGTACGCGGGGTCGAGACGGAAAGAAAACTTGAGCTCTTTCGTCCTCTACTGGTTCGCTCATTGTCACGGGATATAGAGTCTCGGGTTTCCGTTTCGTATCATTTGGCGGGATACGAAATAAACAAAGCTTTTATTTCGTTGGGTACGTCATGGATCGCGGCATTTTCTTCGCCTCGGATATAATGCCGTGCGACTATATTTCTTTTGTACGGAAAACAAACCGACGTCACTGCTTACGATATAACCTCGCACCGACAGGGTATGGAAAACATTAAAGAGGTGTTGTGTATTTCGATGTGTTTGTCACTTTGTTACTGACTCTTGTCCCTGCGTAAACAGTCGAGGTAACGATCAAAAGCGAGTCGGTTTGACCTTCACGGATGTTTAAAAGCGCTCAGTCGTGTAATTTTTCACTTTCGGCAAAAACTCGTGCATATTCGTATTCAGTGGAAAATTTCCGATCAAATAGACCGTTTTAAGAGTTTAAAAACGGAAAAAAAAATTTTTTCAATCTTCCGGGCCACTTCCCCAGAATCTTGAAAAACACGAAATTTCAAAGGGTCGTAGAGTGAGCTCCTTGGATGCTATCGACTTTCAACTGGTGAGTTTGGAAA